>VXAU01011327.1:3023867-3038433 GCA_013399695.1 Formicarius rufipectus
GCAACAGGCGCCACACCCACATGCGTGGTGGCATCACAGACATCAACAGGCGCATCACACACATCCGTGGTGGCATCACAGACATCTACAGGGGCATCACAGACATCCACAATGGCATCACACACACCCACAGGGGCATCACACACATCCATGGTGGCATCACACACATCCATGGTGACATCACACACATCCATGGTGACATCACACACACCCACAAGGGCATCACACACACCCACAGGGGTATCACACACACCCATGGTGACATCACACACACCCACAGTGGCATCACACACACCCACAGTGGCATCACACACATCCACAGGGGCATCACACACATCCACAGGGGCATCACGCACATCCACACCGTGGCACACCCTTGTCCCTGGATGCTTGGCTGTCCCCTCTGGCCAAGGGCAGTGATTGGAACTGTCCCTGCACCTGCACACCAGGCCAGAGCAAACACAGTTGTTGTCACATTCCAGTCCCCTCCACGTGTCTGTACTTACCTTCATCTCAATGGACAGTTAATTAAATTGCTTTCATAGAGCTTTGTAAAAATCCATTAAACAAAGAATCCCTGGCATAAACAAACAACCCTGGATGGCAGTTCCAGCTCTTTGACCTCTTCAGTGGATTTTCTGGTTTTATCAGCAGAGCTTCTTTACACTTTTCCTAATCTGCCACCAATATTTTTAAAGTTGTTTAAAAAAAATAAAATTAAAAAGAAGGATGTGATTTGGCACTGATTATTGTAAGTCTGTTCAGAATACAGGAGGAAGGTTAATTAGCTTTTCTGACCTGCAGAGTCTAGGAAGGTATCCCTGGTGACTCACTAATTGCTGCTCAATGCATAATAGTGTCTGTGAAGCAGAGTGCATGGAGCTAGACACTGATAATAATGTTACTTTGATTTAAAATTCTATACCTGCAAGGACATAATGCTGTTTCAGTACAGCATGCACTCCACTGACAGATCTAGATATTCCCCAACTATTCATTTATTTTATTGGCAATTCTGGTCACTAATCTTAGTTTGACTTTATACCAAGAGCAACTGTGTTTCTCCAACTGAAATTAAAATGCTATTTAGGGTATCATCAAAGCGTATTCTGAAAGTGCTTTTTCATGTAGTAAATATTAACATTAAGACTAGTATATGTGCTAGAGCTGACTTATTTACTTACACAAAGAATATATAACTTTTTATAAATATAAAGAAATAATTAGTCCATGTTAGGAAAAATATCCCCAAACTATGAGAAACAGAGGCATTGTGTTATCTCTAATAACGGTGTGAGACCAATAGAACACAGGAATTTCAGGCAGCATATGGAATGAAGCTCACAGAGTATCAGATGGATGGTCAGTGTTTGTGTCCTTCCTTTTGACATTTATCAATTGACATGTAATGACGAGGATTGTTACAGGCAGAATAGATGTGTACTCTTAGTTCAGTTCATCAGTGGCTGTCAGGCCTCTTTTTTAAAAGCCCACCAGAGAGCAAAATACAAACTAGCTCTTCTTAGAAGGTCCTGTAGTGCAGGTGTCTTGATAGCCTTTTGCTTAGAACTGATTTTTAAAGTTTGTTTAGTAACTGCAAACACATTTGCCGTGTAAGAGTCTTCTCTGGTGCTGCTCGTGGTGCAACCTTCTTTAAACAGGTATTTTACAGCAGCTCACTGGCTCAGCTCTGACACTCTCCTTCAGCACTCTGTCATCCCGAAACAGATCCCTACAGGAACATGATCTTCCAAGTCTCATTTGCATTAAGGCCATTATTCCCAGTTTTCTGGTCAGTGTTGGGAGAGAAAATGTGTCATTCACAGCTACACCTGCATGAATTTGGTACCTGACCAAGCTCCATGCTTCTAGTGACAAACCAGAGGCTTAACTGACAGACTTCGAACATATATCCAGTATTTCCCCTCTCAGCAGCTTATAGATCATTTAAGGGGCTTTTTTTGTAGCTATCCTGACCCATCTGCCAGTTTATTCACCGTGTTCCTTCCTTGTATCTCTTCTACCCTGAGCCAGGAGACAAAATTGAGGCAGACCTAGCCATGAGGAGGATGCTGAGCCAACAGGAAAAGCTCAGGTACCCTTGGCAGCAGCTCCCCATCCTGGCAGAGGGAGATGAAGCTGTACAGAGGGGACAATGTCAATGTTCAGACACTTCTGCTGAGGCTGGACATCCTATTGCTGTTGTACTGCTGAGCTATAAATGAAATTAAACAGCAGGAATGATGGCTCTGTCCTGCCCACTCTTTGTTAGAACAGCTCAACAGTGTCTCAGGGGCTAAGAGACCCCACGGGGTTTTGTTTTTCTTGGAAGCTCCATTGTCCTCACAGAACAAAATGCCCATTCTGGGAAGGTTTCTGCTCTCCCTGGGCAGGCTGTGGGCCTCCTGCTCCAAGGTCATACTTGGACATCCCATCCCTAATCCTCCTGCTCTATAAGGAACACCATTCAGAGTGTTCAAGGGAATGGAATACCTAATAGGGTTGGGAGAAAAGGGGAAGAAAGAGCCCCTCAGGTCTCCTTTTCTCCCCATTCCCTGTGTGCCTCTACCTTGATTCCAGACACAGCCCTGTCTGTCAGCTGTGACAGCAACAGGAGCAGCACAGGTTTGCTTCTTTGCCTTGGCAGACTTACCCTGCACTCCTACTCTCTTTCCTGAGCAATCTGCACGTTGGTATTTACTAAATCAGCATTATGGCATCCCTGTCTTTGCCCTACACTCTTTTTCCCCTGCCATTTCTTTTCCAGCTCAGCCATCCAGCAGCCTGACAGATAAGACATTGGCAAAGCACAAAAGACCTTCCCTATATCTTGAATTTCCTGACATACCTTATTAAGCTGCCATCTGTTGCACAGAATCACACAATGGATGTGTTACAATGTAACCCAACATAATAAGTTGCTCCCATGATAAAAGGCTGAAGACATGCAGAAAGTGACTGTTTTTCTTATCAGTGAGGCAGCTCTCAAAGCAAACAGGAGATCAAGTCAGTTGAAGCTAGCCTGCATTTAATTTAACACAAATTAAAGCAGAGGGCTGCTAATGTAAGGGATATCATTTTACGCTCTTCTAAAAAGTGTTCTCTCTGTAATATAGCCCTTTGTTCACTGCATTATCTTACCTCTTATTGACTGTGAACTATTTTCATCACAGAAAATGAAATCCTGAGTTCTTGTCCAGGACCAAGTTTTCTTTCTTTTATTCACCTCCTAAATACTACGCATGGCTTATCCACAACATGACTGTGCTGCCCCTCCTTGTAGGACCTTTATATCCCCGAAGGAAGCCTCTGGTTTCGGTGTTTCAGATGAGAAAACTCTCCCTCACTGCTCAGTTTGTTACTGGGACAGTGAAGATTTGAGCAATTTCCAGGCCTCTGTGCTGCACAGTTACAAATTTCTGCCAAGTCCAGCAAGATTATTTATCCCCACCTCAGAGCTTTGCTCCATGCACAGCTTTGGTAGATTCCTCTGCAAACACTGAGGGATTGCTCAATACAACACAGCTGAAATGAGCTAATAATCCCAGCCAGACTTCCCTTAGATCCCAAGCTTTACTTGAAATTAATCCACATGTTCTCTTTTGTCTGCATTCTCTTCATTTGCTTTAGATTATTTTGTTTGCATTATCCTATTTTTAAGCCTTTCTTAGCAACAAGGAGAACTAGAAATGTCATTTAACCGAAGCTCAGGTTTCCATTGGGTCCATGGTTTGCCCTAAAACAAAAACAAATTACTTTTCATTAAACTATGTACTTTGGCACTATTGCAAAACACTTTCTCTTTCAACCTTTCACTGTCAAAATTTATTTGCCCTTAGTTGTAAAAACTTGCACAGTGTGGGGTGTTGGATGCGTTTAATAGTGTTTCAGAAGCTGAGGCTCTCACTTCTGTGACACTCGAGGGCAGTTATGATACCTGTCTGCACTGTGAGATTTATCCTTTCAGAGGCATTGCTTAGATACTGAGAATTTACACATTTGCAACAGACAAAATTCACTTTCTAAGCCCAAACACGGAAAGTTTCGTGTGGTTTATGTGTCGTGTAGGGAGATGGAAGGGTAGGACACCAGTGAGAGCCAAAAAGGAAGAAAACAAGAAAAGATCTTACAGGTGAGACACTCTGGGCAGGAGCAGAGAGTCAACAGTCCCATTTCTCTGCCTAATTTTGGACACATATACTTCATCTATACACTGCATTTCAATAGCTCCCTGACTGTAACAAGTGAACCAAGGCTCAGGCCAGCAGGAAGAAAGCTGGTGCTTTTTGGGAGATAAATCCCTGCCAGCTTTTCAGGGGAGGAATATTCTGCTGCTGAGCCTTTGCCACTGCCAATTTGCCCCGTGCCCCCGCGGAAATGAACAGTACAACGGCACAAAATAATACTGTCCTGAGCCTGCCAGCCATGCCCATGTCCCAAGGGATTATTCAGCAGTCCTACCATGGGCAAGTGGAGACTTCTGAGAGGTGCAGCCCCTGTTGCCCCCCAGCCTGCAGTGCCCCCGTGGGTGGGTGGGGGGCAGTGGGTTTGGTTTGCCACAGTGGGCACGTGGTGGGTGCCAGTGGATGGAGAGAGGCTGAGGGAGATGGGAAGATGCTGGAGGGTCAGGGCAGGATGAGAAGAGTCAGGAGGAAGGTTGATGTGGGGGGAAAAGAGGAATTCCAGAGTGAGGAAATGAGGAGGAAAAAGCAGCCAGGGAGGGACAGAGAAGGAAAGAAGATTGCTATGGGATGCGAAGAGGGATAGAGGGGAGGGATATTGGGGTCACTGCCCTGCTACTTAACCCTTAACTAGGACTTTGAAGGGGAATTCCCACAGACTTGCCCACTCTGCCATGACCACTTCTGTGCCCCTGTGTGCTGCCAGTGCCTGCCCGGGCTGGGGAAGAGGGTGGCTCCACCTCTGGCCTTAGAAATGTCACCAACTTCCCTGCTTCGACATCCCTCCAGCACGGCAGGGTGAGTGCCACACTCACGTTCCAGTCTGGGGAGCTGTGAAGAATTAGGAAGAGAATCACGTTGTGCCATCAAACTGGGCCCTTGGAACAACAGAATTTTGTTGGGTGTATCCCATCCCCAAGTCTCCCCAAACCTGAAGTGCTTAGGAGTGGGTTTGGTTTGCCACTGCTGTTCTAAATGTCCTCAGGTGTGTGTGCCTTGTTCTTGGAGCTGCTGCCTCCTCAGTGGAGAGATCCTGGGTGTGAAACTCCTGGCACAGCTGAAGCCTCAGTGCAGAGTGGATCAGGCACAACACCCTCCAGCTGGAAGCAGGGGCAGGTCAAAGCTGCCTCCCCTCCCAAAGGTAGCCTGAGCCTCAGGTGTGGATCTGGGGTTTGTCTGTGCTTCAGGTCAGGCTTGAGAGCTGGTCTAGACCCTCAAGAGCACTGGTCCTGCTCAAACATCCCAGACTCCCACCAGGGTAGGTAAGTTCTATTTATTTATTGTTTCTATTCCAGACATCTCAGGAGCTCAGGCAATTCTGGAGGATAAAGAGCATGAGAAGGATGGGCAATCCACTCCAGGTTGTGAGAAGCGGGAAGGTTAAAACTGCTGGCAGGATGGTCAAAGGAACCCAGGTCTTACCTGGGGAAAACTGCTTGTTTTTATCTGTAGATTATGTGCAAATCCATTTGTTCTCAATACAGCATGATTTGCTTAAAATCAGCAAAACTGGAGCTTTCAGAAATGCTCCTTGCCAGGGGTACCTGGGGGAGGTAATTGAGTTCTCTCAGGTTTCCTGGGGGGGGGGATCGTGCCAAAGCTGTTTTGTTTTTCCAGCTGGAGCCCCCAGGAAGCTGAACCTGCCAGCCCCTGGCAGAGGGGGCTCCACGAGGCACCTCCTTCGTTGTGTGGAGACGTTTTTCTGTCACCTCCCCTGGCAGTGTCTGAGGAATGAGGACACATTTTCTTTGGGGTTTCTTTTTTGTCTCCTATCTTCCCGAAACACCACCGTAATCCTGAGCTACCAACACGGCAGAGGCAAAAGATATGCACTAAAATGAGGTTCTTATCTGCACTTTTATTATCCCATGCAATATTCTTGCAGAAAATTACTTTCTGAAAAGTGCTAAGCTGCTCTTAGGCTCTCCAGGGCTCTCCTCACAATTTTCTGTAAGTGATTTTTGTTTAATTTGTAGCAATAGAGGGATGGATATCTTTCACCCTGACTGTTATCAAGTTAATTGTAGCTATAGGAAATGTAAAGGCCAGCTGACTTTTTATTACTGGCTGTGAAATAATGGGGCATTGTTTGCTTTCCAGTTTCTATAAGGTCTGGTGGCTAAACAGGTTCCTGAATTCATGTAACTCCAAATAAATGCTTCCTTTTAGGATGAATTAATTCTTATCTAGAGGAAGCCCCTGTTGCCTGTGGTGCTTGTTCCTAATTACTAAATGTAGAACTCCTGTTTTTCTGTGGAGAAATGCAGGGTTTGTCCTTGTCCACTCAAGCCTTTGCTTTCTGAGAGGCAAAAAATGTGTGTGTGTGCTCCCATCTGTGCTTTGAGGGAAAACCCAGCTGCTTTAATACTTGTTGATGCTGCACCTTAAGAGGGTTTACTTTAAGAAAACCACACGTGGGGTGATGCTCTACATCACTTCCAAGTGGAGACAGGCCAGAGAGGATCAAGAAAAACCAAAATGTGCAGGGAAAACTGAAAAGTTTGGTCTGGAAAGTGAAGTTTTAACCTTAATATGCTGGGGGGGTGGGAAAAAAACAAAAGGTAAATTGTTTTCCATTGGCATGGTGGAAATGGCAAGAAAGAATGGATTTAAATTGGAGCAAGGAACAGGCATTCGGAAAAACTTAAGTAATGGTAAGGACAAACAGTGGCCTCAGTGGGGGGGTTCCAAATTCTCTGGCTCTGGGTGTTTTATCAAGAACACACTGCACAAGTGTGTCCTGGAAATGCTGTATCTGCTTTCTGTTGTCTGCCACAAAAGGCAGTGCTTGTCTGTGTTCTGCATTTACTTCTCATCCCATTTTCTTGTCCTTTTTCTCCCCTCTAGTGGATGGGGGAGGTGGGCACAGAGGGGCTGGTTCCCTGACTGCCAGGTTTGTCTCCCTCCTTATGAAGTCTCTTGTCTAAGCCCTCTTTTGAGCAGAGGTGCTTTCCACACTTGGGCAAGGAATTCCCTACAGGAAAACCTGATGAGAGTCCCCATTTGTTCCCTTGGAGACTTTCCCCTTCAGCAACACGTGCAGGATCTCCCACTTCCATGAGAATGTGTCCTGGGAATGTCAGTGTTGCAGGGTGGGAAGGGGCAGATGATTCCCCTTGACCCTCTGCCTTGAGTTGGTGGTATTTTTAGGCAGCATCGACCAAGGTTTTCATCTCAGGAAGTTGCTTTTCTTCCCCCTTCTTGTGCTGCATCTTCAAGGGTGGATTCTCTGTCACGTGTGAGAAGTACAATCATCCTGACTTTTGGAAATTCTGTGCAGTATTTCCAACTCAAGTGCTCTTGCACAAAGGTACTGGCATGTTGTGATTGCATCAACCCCACCGAGGGACACAGTGATGCTTTCTGGATGCGCTTGAAAACAGACTTTGCTTGTAGCTTTAAAAATGTTCCCCTGCACCCAATGAAAAGCTAAAAATATCTCTGAATAAGTTAACACCTGAAAATGTAGGTTTCTGCACATGGTTACATAAACCCTAAAAGGAAATCTTTCACTGTGTTTGAAGTCCATGCACAAATCATCTTGAGGAAAAAGGTCCCTCCCCATGACAGTGAGCTTTGGGTTCAAGTAAACATTTTTTTCTCTGGGAATGGCACCCAAAAACACCAATTCCAAATTACTGGACTGATACCCACAGTTTGGTTTTTTTTTTTATTTTCCCCACAGCTAAGCCCTGAATTCTCAAGTAGGCCATGACCACAAGCTTTGCTGACAAACAAATTATTATTTTGTTTCTTTGCTTTCAGTATAATCACTGACTCAATTGCTTTGAGTAAAGCAGTCTAATAGTGGTTGACAGAACAAATGGTGCTTTTTCTTCCCCCCTCATGTTTCTTAGTTAATGTCTGATTGACATCCAGGGCAAAAAATGAGCCAAATCACAGCTTTTAAAAAATCTATTACAATTTAAAAACAAAAAGAAAACAAAACAAAAAATACAACCCTTCAGACCCCAGAGTTTAGTCCCTTGTAAGCAAAGGGATGATTTTATTAATGCTTTGGAATTATTTGGCCAAAATCTGCCAGAAAGTAAAACATGTTTAGATGTTCCCTGCTTTTCCTCCACTGTAATTCATCATCATGTATTAATAGAGATCAGCTTCTCCTGCTATTAAGGCTCCACACTGTGGATAATCTCATTCATTTTTACATTCCCTGAAGGAGCCTTCTCATTGTCCTCTGCAAAAGAGCCCTTTACAAACATCTCCACGGGGCAGGTGAACACAAAACATCCCTGGTGGCTCCTTGGAAGGTTCATCCCATCTGGGGATGAACATTAAATGGCTTATTTCTGTTGTGAACTGAACAAAACCCACTGCCAGCTCTGTGGGAAATGGCATTGCAGGGGCAGGTGGGACCAGGCTGAGCCACCAGGACCTCTGAGGCAGCAGAATATCCCTTTGGAAGGGTGGGTGGAGTGGCCTGTCCTGGCCAGCCACAGGCTTGGAAAGCACAGAGGAGGTTCTGGATTGCTCTCCATTGGGGGTAAAGAGAGAGAGAAACCACAGATGCTGCTCTGAGCCCTCTGAGATTTGGTGTTAACCCCACCCCAAGATCTCTGTTGGCTCTCTGAGAAGTGGAGAGTCTTCTGGAAGAGCCCCTTGGTTGGAACATCTCCCTCCTGTGGCTCTCCATGTCTGGACACGTTCCAGCACAGCTACAGGGCTGCTTCAATTGGTGCCAACCTACGTGCTGGCACAAGAGTTCTGTGACAGTAATAAAAGCCATCAAGCACCAGGAAATCATTGAGGTGTTCCCTATTTTCATGTTTCTTCAAAAGGCTCTGGTCAACTGAATTCCTTGCACTTTTCTTCCAAGTTCTGTCCTCAGCTCTGAAAAAGAGTAATATTAACACCTGGCAAAAGTACTATTGCAAGTCTGGAATTCTTGGTGATTTCTTGGAAGGCACAAGCATTGTTTACACAAGGTCTGAGTATGATTTTTTTTTTCTCCAGCCTGAACCATATGAAAAAATACATGTAGGGTTGAAATGGCAAAAGGAATTCCCAAAACCCTGGTCAAGGTCACTGGGATGATAACTGCACTTCATCTGACTTGTTTCCATGAATTCCTCAAGTCATTTTCATGGGTTTATTAAAGAATCCAAGACTCATCAAAGGGAATTTCATTTGGTGTTGAAGCCACTCCAAAATTCCATTTGAATTTGGTTCTGTTGATACAACCCATGCTAAGGCAGAGCAGGGCACTCCTGGTGTGCTGCAAATGTAGTTATTTGTCTGCTAACATCATTTCCCTGCAAAGGAAAGGCAGTGTATCAGACAGTGAAGTTCCAGAGGCTGTAACAGGTGAATCTGGAAACCATCACACAGTAGGTGATATTTTTGGGAACAAACCGTGAAAATCTTCAAAGCATAATCCCATTTTCCTGAATTTCACATCGTGGGGCTCTCTTGGAGTCATTTGCTGCAGTAAATTCTCTGTACAGGCAGTGCACAGGCTGTGGAATGGATCTCTGGACAGCCATGGGAAGTTTTTGTGTGTGTTTACAGCTCTTCAGTGAAGCTCCTGGGTTTGGCTTCAGCGGTTTCAGTTTTCAGAAGTGTTTCCACAGAGGTTCAAGGCCTCAGTTTCACACTGAACTGGAGTTTCCAGCTCTCTGTAGTCTTCATTCCAAGACCTAATGAGACTCAGAAAAGGTTACATACCTGTGTATTCATCACTTTTACATATAGGGAGTGAATCTAAGCAAAACCAATAAATACAAAGAAGGAAATGTTATTGCTGTCTACAGCAAAGGTGTTTCCTGCAAAAAGTTTGTTACTTAATGTGTCCCAAGCCTGTAAACTTGAACTCCTCGGAATTCTGGAGTTGGAGCTGTTGGAAGTGCTGTTGACTCCACACCTGCTGCCAGCTGGTTTTGTTGCTTTGCTTCATTCCATTCTTTGCACCAGATTCAACCTTGACTCTTGGCTTGCTTCTGGAAAGGCACTGGACTGAGATTTACTTCCAAAAATTCAATTCTTGGGCTTCATTCTGTTTCCTTCTGAGGTTCCAAGTTTGGCTTTGAATCTCCCTGTGACTCAATTCTCCATTGATAAAATTGGTTGGTTTCATTTTTTCAGTTGTTTTGTTTTCATAAAAAAAAGAAAATAATCACTTATATTTATCATATTTTTGGGGAATTGTTTGTCTTGAGTAAAGGTTCTTGTTTTGTTTCTGCTCTGTAAGTGCCTGTGATAGGAGTTTAACCTGAATGAGGAATAAAGAAATTAAGATTTAGAGAACAGTTTTTAAAATTGTCCTTTTTCTTCTGCCTCATTTGAAGTTCAATAAAGCTGTTGAAGTAATTTGATCCTCAGCTGAAGGCAAGCAGAAGGCTCATACTTGGGCAAGAATATATCACTCAGTAATTGTCACTTTATTGAAAATGCTGATTATATGGAACTATCTTACATACTAAAGTCAGGGAGGAAAAGCAATCTCTTTACTCCCTAAGTTTGTACCAGAGCTCATAAATAACCAAGGCCAAAAGACAGCTACAGCAAATTGCACATTTCAAACCTTACTGCTCTCTGGCAAGCATCCTGTTCAACCCTCTGCTCAGAGCAGAGTCCACTGGAGCCTTGTGCTCAGGACTGTGTCCATCCAGAGGTTCACTATCAAGGATGGAGACTCCATGACCTCTCTCTCCAAAAAAAGGTTTTCTTATGTTTAAATGGAATTCCCTGCATTGCAATTGTGCTCCTGTCCTTGTTGAGGGGAGGGTGACTGGTCAGTAGTTCTCCTGATCCTCCTCTTTGTACTTCTTGCTTTCTTCCCATCCTCAGAAATCCCTCCTGATCTCCAAAGCCCCCTCTGTTTTCTGAATCAGCAGCCAACTTCTGCTTGAGATCGTTTTTCCTGATCCATTAAAGCCCTCTGGTACTCTGGGTACCCATCCACTGTCATCACGCATCCTCTTGATCTTCACTTTAAAATCATGGGTTTGAATGTCAGGAAAACTCATTCTCTCCCTGCTTAGTGTCACATCTGGATTTCTGTCAGCTAAATGTTTTCTTCCCTCTTCCTTTTGGGTGAACTTTTGCTCAATCTAGAATTCAGGAAATGGTTGCCTTCAGCCAGGTGTTGTCACTGTAAGTGTAATCATGATTCATCCTCCCTCAGAAACCTAATATGAACATCTGTCTGCTAATGAATCGTTTGGCTGAGTCACACACCGAGATGTGAAGCCTTTTGTGGTGAGAGGAGTAATTAGTCCTTTGTTCCCAGCCCTCTCTTAGTATTTACATCTCAAGTCCAAGCACATCCTTCCAAGAACTGCCCTCTTAGAGAATGGATGGTCTGGTTTGATGTGGCAGTGGGATGCAGCTGAACTCCACCTGATACTTATGGAAAATGAAGCTAAATAGTTACAGGGAACATTTGCATAAGGAGAAAGAAAAAAGGACACCATTTGGATGAGTCAGTTGACCAGAAGATGTTTGGGGCAGAGAGTATGAGGATGAAGGGGGTGATCTGTTCTTTTCCAGTGTTTAAGGCACTGTGTGATGTGTTGCAGCAATCTGAAGTTATTCTGTCATGGGTGCACAGACAATGTTGGGACCCTTTCTTCAATCTCCTGCAAGCACAGAGCTTTGGTTTCCGTTTTGGTAGTGATGAATGTAGAATATTTGGCTGTGGTTTAACAGGATACCCAGGACTGACCTGAAGGGAATCAAAGACCATGATGCTGACAGTGAAATCAATGACCAAACAGCCTCAGGAAACAACTAAAACAGGAATTGTGGGATCCTCTGTTGCTTAATGGCCAAGGAGGGTGGGGTGGCCATGCCACCATCTGACAGTGAAATCTCAGTGCAGGAACCACAGGAGGACAACACATTGTCCTGCTGTCTTTGGAGCCTCAGTGTGGGGGGAGCTCTGTCACAGTGACTGGTGCTCGTGCTGGTCCATTCCTGGTTGGTTTTCCATGTTATTTTCTGCCTGTGCCTCCAGCTGAGCTGTGGCCTGACCAGCTTTGGTGTTCACCTTTGCACAGTTCATACGCTTCACCTTCCAGAAAATCTCTTCCTCTAAACATCAACACAGTGTGACATCTATAATTGTAATCTTATTCAAGCTGCTACATTGATTCAGTTCTGTTGGATAAACTGCTGTTAAACTGAATTTACTTAAATTTGTGAAATAACTTCTTTCAATCAGATACACATTACTTGCTCACTCGTCCATAGGGTTCCATTGAAGAACACAGTGGATTAAATTCTCTTCTTAGTGAAGCAGTAGCAAGTTAGAATAACTCCATTTAAAGCTTTGGAATAAATAAATTTAACATAAATAAGTCCCTAGGCCAGAAATACATTTCTGAAACCTGAGCTTCTTTCTTCTTGTTGGAAGTAAAATTAAGCAAATGGTTGAATGCCTTCCTAAATCAGGGCAGAAGATTGAAGTCTGATCCACTTAAGCTGCTTCCTTAAACTAAGGTAGGAGTGGAATACCTGGCTTCTTTTTCAAAGTGATAAGTCTATTAGAAAAAGGAACAAAATCTTTCCTTTTCCTTCTTAATTCACTGTAAAAATTTCCACATAATATATTCTTGGCATAAGTGTATGTACAGGAGTGACTGTTTATATCTGGGTTATCCTGCTCAGTAAGAACAGACTTTTATTTCTAAATTTCAGTGAATTATTCTTGAGGGAGCCTGACATCTTCCAGGAAACCTAACTGGCAAAAGTAATAAGTAGTAATAAACTGGAAGGAATCTTTGTAATCTCAAGATTAATGGATAAAATGTTTATGCTGAGGGGTCTCTTCATCAACAAACTGCTGTTTGCACCTATTTGCATTTTAATGGTTACCCTAGTTCTGAAGTTAAAATTACAGACTTTTCCCAGCTGCTCTTTAAATGCTACATTATAATTTTGAGGAAGCATCATACGTAATTATATTTAATAGACACAGAATCGATTGAAACACTTAACAAAAACAAAAAGCCTAGACCTAATTTTGTAAACATGTTATTGTACAGTAACCCCCAATGAGTTTGTTCTTAAATCTTCTAATTAATTTTTAATTAAAAAGCTCAAAGATGCTATTATACTTCTTGTTGTAAATGGCAGCCTTATGTAAGCATAAACGACTTAGCTGCTCAGACAAATATCTCCCATTAAAATCCACGTTAATGAGAACTCCTGAACACAGTTTTCCAGCCATTTAAGCAGTGGCAGCACTAAAATAACCTAAATATCAGATGGAGGGGCTGTTCTTTCTCATTCCTCCTTTCTTTTTTGTTTAGTACAAAAGGCACAATAGCTTTGCACGTGACAAGAGGGTCTGAATTTCCACTTGGGAGCACCAAACCTCTTCCCATTGCCATTACCAGCCTATATATGGCATTAAGTAGCAAATTATTGGGCTGGTCCAACTCACCCCTATTGATGTGAGGGCAAATGGGCACCAAATCACTGCAGTTTAATGTAGATCTCCTTCATTAACCAGAGGAACATCCTTAATGAAACATTAACCCGCCAAAGGGAAACACAGACTAGCCAAATTCCTGACATCCCCCAGAGAAGAGATGCAGCTTTCCCTGCTTTTAGCCCGTCTCCTGCTCAGATCCAGCCAGAGGATCCAGGGCAGGAGCTGGAGCACAGTGTGTTGCTGGAGGGATGGGCTGATGTCACAAATGGAAGATTATTAATAGCAGAAAAGCAGCAAGTGTTCCTTTCAGAGAAGCATCTTTAATAGCAGGGGGAAAACACTTGAGACAAAAATCTCATTTGCTATGTTTTTCTTAAGTTTTTTAGCCAAGAAGGGGTGGGAGGTGGAGCTGCAGAGATTTCTATGCTTTAATTATGTCTTCTGGATGGTTATTAGCACTGCACAGAAAAGCAGCAGAATTCAGAAGGCTGGAAGTTGTAAGCTCAGTTTTGCGAAGCTGCAGTTTTCATTTTAAAACATGGAAAGTTTTGTTGTTAGGAGGAGGGATTAAAAATAATGATGTTTCTTTATAAAATAAATTCCCAGTAGCTTCCCTCATAACTTTTTCAAGTTCTTGAGATTTTAGAAATGGAAGTTGGTACCAAAATCACTCAGACTGTTTGGAACTGTATTTTCTCAATCATTCTGGGAAAAAATGACAATACCCACCTCCAAACTATCCACTTCATTTAATGGCAAATGCTGTCCTTTGGGGCAACACTATTTATTGTTCTGTATTTCTGTTTTTTAAAAAATTGCTGCTGTTTTAAAAATTGCTATTTCTCTTGCCTATGTGTTTTGGAGAGTCCAGTTTGGTGTTGAGTGTACAGCTCAGCACATTCCAAAGTGAGATTTGTCCTCTCTTTATTCAGAGGCTGTTGCAGCAAATTAAAAAAAAACAAAACAAAACAAAAAACAAAAAACAAAA
>VXAU01011327.1:3038499-3125646 GCA_013399695.1 Formicarius rufipectus
CCACAAAAATACCAGCAAACTGTGTGCTGGATCTTAACTGTATTTTAGATATTTTTATCATTTCTTATATTTTCTTGGGTTTCTTCAGTTTTGGGAACTTAAAATTCTCTTCCTTAGAAACCCCAGCCAGAATTTTTCTGTGGCCAGAGGTGGCACAAGTCTCAGAGGTGCCATGGTCTATACTTTCCAAAGAAAATGAAATCTCTGTTTCACTTTGTGCTTTAGAACTTGCTCAGATTTGTCTTCTCCCTTTCCCATCCACACCCAACTCTAAAGACAACCAGGGATATCTGAGCAGCACCTTTTGGTTTGGCTGTTCCTGTAGCTTTTCTCCTATTTCTCCCAAAAGGCAGACACTTTTGTCATCATTGATCTGAGCATCAACACTCGTGTTTAGTATTTCAGGCTTTCAGAAAACCCTCAAATTCCACAGCAAGCCAACTACAAAGGCTGGTGCACCCTTGTGGGTGAGATGGTGGCCACCATTCATTGCTGTTTGCAGCAGAGATGTTCAGGTGTCTACGGGAAGACTTTGTCATTACTCTCAACTCCTAACGATGCCTTTTGCTCATCTGAGGGAGAAAGAAGTTCAGGTCCTGTTGTTCCATCAGAGAGCCAGAAGATGTGGTGAAAATCACAGCAGAGGAGCAGCCAAAATCCTTGGAGTGCTGTGCATTCACTTGAGTAGCTGCTCTTTGCCACTGCTGAGTCTCCCCTAAGAAGAGCAGCTGTGCATCTTGTCCACCCAGCTGATGGCACTTCAAACCTGCTTAGCTCCAGAAATTACTTGCCTGTGTAATCTAATTTTACCCAATGTTCTGTTGAGAAAGAAGTCCATTTACCACTCCCAGATTGTTAGTTTCCTGATTTGATAGTGAGATGTTGAAGAAAAAGCAGTGTTACTCCCTCATAACTCATGCTTTCATCCCACTTGTTCATACTCCAGTAATTGAAATTACAGTTTTATAATTGTGCAGACACTGATGATTTTGCAAATGGAGGATTATTAATAGCGTAGAAACAAGAAGGACCTCTTCTCAAAATGTTATTCCAGCAAAAAAAAAAAAAAACCTAGAAAAATGTGCTTGATTATTTCTGCACTTTTTTGGTGCATTCTTCACATTTTAATTAGGCAGAAAAAGTAGATAAGATTTCCTTTCATCAGCATGAATATTAGTGAATCACTGCAGAAAAGAAACTGATGGAACATATTACAAGTCATAAACTTCGGGGTTTTAAATTCTATTGACTTTAAGGTTCAAAAAAAAGCTTTTGCAAAAAGAAATACAAACTGGAACCTTCTCTGGTGCTTCAATATCAATTGTTTGGGAGAGTTTTGTACATTGAAGTGAAAATTATGAACTTGATTTAATTTTACAGAGAAAGTTTTCTGTCTCTAAAAGCCTTCACTGTTCTTTTTCCAAACCTGACATTCCCATTTACTTTGAGACAGGCAGGACCTTCTGGAAGGATCTTTTGGTCTTTTAGCAAATGAGAAGTGCTGAGTCCATGTATTATCCACAGAATCTGAATATTCACTTGGAAGTAAAGAGCTGCTCAGGAACTTTGCATCTTGCTTTGCTGGGGGACCTGGGGAGCAGAAGTTTGGGAGCACCAGTCAGGAAAAGGGATGGAAGGATCAATGGAAGACAGTGAGGAGACCAGGATGCAGTTTGAGCAGAAACACTGGCAACATTTGTAGCACCTTCCATGAGTACCCTGGGAATTACTGGAGGGTGCTTCCAGGAAGGTACAGGGATGCACTCTGTGCCTCGGCAAGTCCTCACCTTGCTGACAAAATTGAGAGATAATACCTTGGAAATTACCGCTTTTCATACTTGTCACATTTCTTTTTCAGAGTATTTACTTGATTGGGAACAAGATGCAGAGAGAAAAGGAATCTTTGACCTAAGTAATTCCACTCTGAGGAATGCAATTTGACTTTTCCATTGTGCTTGAGGTTTTATCTTTGTTTTGTATGTGTATATTTAGCAAAAGCTCTAAAAAATCAGCCATGCTATGAGCATCCCATTGCTAAGCAACAATGTATTCTTCCCTCCCACGGACCTTCTTGCTGCTCTGTGAAAAATAAGGATAACAAATGTGTTAAAGTAGGGTGCTTTCCTCCTGATGGAATAATGCACTGAGCAGTTCTGGTCACTTACTTCTGAGACAAACTCTTGCTGCCATCTGGTTACAGACTGAAGGAGGAATGGTCTGCATCCCCGAGAGCTGCTGCTGAGATCTCTGCTTGGGCAGAAGTTCTGCCACACTGTGTGTTTTGCTAGTTGACATGTCCTGGTAGCCACACACATGTTGGCTGCTTTGAGATGACCTAATGCCACGAGATCTGCTCTGGGTGGGCAGGTGGGCCCCTCTGCACTTGTAGAAGTGGCACAGTATTCTATATAAATACATAAATCCTTTGGCACACAGTATTGTTTAGGGCTCTCCTTGGGGAGTGGCACTGTGAGCTCTGCTGTCTTCATGGTGATCAGAAGACAGTAAAATTGTGGTGGGTAGTGGAGGGGGAAGGAACGTGCTTTGCACTTCTGGAAAATGTTTGTCAAACCATCTGTAGTTTCAGTACAATTCAGGACTTAAAGTAATTTTAAAACTCTACTGTTCAACAGCCCTAAATGTGCAGTTTTTTGTTTGTTTTTTTTTTTTTTGGTGCTGCTGCTCTATTGTTCCAGTGCTCCTGTGAGTGCTTTCAAAAGCTACCCGTGTATCCCGTGAATCGTAATTTCACTTTCCAGCATCAGTGTTGTCTGAACACACACCACAAACTGCTGCAGCAAGGTCACTTTGGAGGACTAAATGCTGGCTGAGTGGTAAATATGGTCATGCAGTTGTAGAGCAGATTGAACTTGAAATGCTCCCTGGCTTGCAGTTGGTGCCTGAGCTGCTGCTGTCCCACAGGAGAGCTGTGGCTGTGACACTCAGGGGTCCCTCAGCAAACTACAAGAAGGCAGAAGAGCTGCTGCTTGGTGCCTGCCCCTTGCAGAGTTCTTGGGATGCAGGTTGGTCTCTCTAGTGCTTTGCCAGGAGGTTTCTGTGCTAAGATGTGAGCAGCTACTTGGATTTTCAGTGGTGACATCTTGAAGACACTCTTAATTCCCTCTTTATCCCAGAGGTGTGTAGAGGTTGTTTAGCTCCAGAGATCCTGTTGAATTCTGCTTATCTGGGTGAGAAAGTTGTGAATGTAGCTTGAGTGTGAACAAAATATCGTGGGTGTCCTTCTTCCTCCTTTGAGAAGTGCCTTGAGGCTGCTGATGAGTGTAATGTGGGATGGTTGTTTTTATTATTTTGCTCCTTTTCTGATTAGTTTTTATAACCTCAGTGTGCAATGCAACAAACCACTTAAAAGCCACTGGTACTCCCAAGGATGGCAGCAGAGCTGCTCCGCAGGTGAAGTTACACGTTCCAGTGGTAATACTGGGAGTACTGGGATGCTCATCTTCCATCATGTCATCCAGAAATCAAGGGCAAAACAGTGACCTTTTCATACACTGGCTTTCAGATCACATGGAGAAAGTGCCCAAGACTCGTGTATGTGTGAAAACATTGCAGCCCCCACGCTGCTGTCCTGGGGGGCCACTTGGCGGGGAGGGGGGGGAAAGCAGGCAGGCAGTGAAGGAGCAGAGTGGGCCAGGTCACAGCTGAGTTAGCACACGCTGGAAGGAGGTTGCAGAGCAAAGGAATGGATAATTCCCTTCCCCCTGGAGAGAGGGAGAGGCAGCAGCCACAGTATTGATCTCCTATTCAGAATTTATTCCTCTGTTGTTTCTTCAGTGCAACAACGTGGTGCTCTTTAATCAGAGCAAATGGTTAATGTTCTGTTCAACCTACAGCAAAGTTTAAAAAAAGCCATATGCCAATGAGGATACAGTCCATTTACCCATGTCTTCTATGCACACTCTTCTCATTCATTTTTAATGATCATTTCATGTTTTCACCTTATTTTTTTCTTCCTGTGTTATTATATACACGAGGGGAAAGAATGAACAAAGTTAAATTGTTTCTTGGGTTTTGCTGAGCTGCCTGGTGGGGAGATAAAAATAGCAAGTGCCAGTGGCAAAGTCTCCTGAAAAGTGCCAGCACATTGTGAAAGTGCTAACACGTTGTGCTATTGAATCAGCACTGAGAAATCAGATTTTCCTCACCACACTCCCTTTAAACTTAAGGTGACCTTTAGGAATGCATTTGCATCAATGCAGAGAACCTTATTACTCTCTTGTATCCGAGACTAAGTCATCCTGAAAGGAGTTCAGCTGTGGGGCCTGGAGATTCCCTTCATTTTCTCCCAGGCTTGGTAGCACATTATTGATTCTGGTCCCACAGCAAAGAAGCCACAAATGCACAGTGGTGAGAGATGCATCTGGGAAGATGTTATCATCCAGTAATTTATGGTTCAGACTGCAGAAAGTTCCTATTTATGAAAGACTCCATCGTATCACTCGTGCAAACCATTCCTATGGAGTTGCCAACTGCCCGTTTCCCTGGAATTCCACAGGGCCTGGGGTTATCTGCAGCCCAGACGCTGAGGCAGTTTTTAAGCAGGGTTTAGGCAGCAGAGCTGTCTTGGATATGGCTGTTGTCTCATACATTGATTATGTAGAAAAAGTTTTGCCTTTTGGGGTCAAATTCTTAAGCTCTTACTTGTGGATCAAATAAAGAGAGATTTCGAGCTGCTGCGCCACTCATTGATTTTGAAGGAAGCAAGAATTGCTCAGAACTTCTTACAGTCAGCCCTGAATTGATCAAAGTTCACATGGGTTGAAAGTTATGACTTGTTAAGCTGCTTCAATTATTTTTACACTTAAATTATTTTGCACATAACCCTAATCCAAAGCTTAGTGAACTCCGAAATATCATCTTGTGTTTCCATGGGCTTGCAGGGAAGGTTTGTTTAACAGGTCACGCTCAGAAAGGTCCTGAGCAGTAGAATTGGACAAATACTTAGAAACTTGGTGTTAAAAGTTAAGAGTATCGAGTCAAACAAAGAATGAAATAGTCACAGCAAGACAGAGGAGGCTCTGGACAGCCAGTGACTTTGAAAACAGCAACATTTAAGTAGCTGCTTAAACGTGGAATTTAAAGAAGCCAGAAACAAGCTGAAAAAGTGCATTTTCTCACACATTGTGACTGGTTTCTCTGTGATCTCTGCAGACCCAGGGCAGAAGGAACATGGTTTTCACAAGGCAAAGACATGTTTTCAGCACAGCAGGGGGGGTGCAATCCCTGTTGTTACCAGGATCTCCACTGCAATGTACTTGTGCTTACCATGTACAGCAAGAGGCACAATAGCCTCAAAGATCAGCATAGAAACAGCTGCAGAGAGCTGAATAAAGTTGTCTCCAACTTTTGTTGCAATATTCCTCTACTCAGCCTTTTTATTAGAATATTTTGGTCTAATGCACCGAGCAAAACTGTCCCTGGGAATTCACTGTGGGAACTGTAAATGGAACGGTCACCGACTTTTATCTCAGAGTCGTTGGTTGGTTTAAATAACCAAATAACAACCACTGAAGTTTAAAGCAGATGGCATCAGCTTTTCATCTAATTTGTGATTAAGAGCCACTGCTAAAACTGTGTCTGTGCAAAAAGTCGTTGGCTACATGAGACAAAACAAAGTCCTGGTTTGTTATTTATTAGGGAAGGCAAAGAAGATGCCAGGATGTTGTTTGGATCTGTTCTCTCACAGTGAAATGAAGCCTTTGGCAATTAGCACAAATTTAGAGCTGGGGATAGGACTCTGCAACGAACACACACAAGCAAAACACAACTGAGGAACTGGTTTGAGCTTTCCAAGGGTGTATAATCAGCAAGAATGGGACTGACATTGCCACAGATGTAATTACTGGAATGCCTGTACTGGACTCGAGGTAACAGACCAGTATCACCTGGAAATCCTAGACCATGGCATGCTCAGGTAGGAATTTCACCCACAACTCATACCTTGAGTGTAGAATTTCATTTTTTTAATTTCTCTCATTAAATATTTAATTTATTTTTCTCATTAAAGAAATCATGTATCTTATGTAGAAATCAGATTTCAGTGAGAAAATCGTCTTGGAAAATTGCAAAAGTTGTGAGAAAAGTTTATTCATGCTATGTTTATTGTCATGGGGAAGGGAGACTTTATTAAAGATTTAAATTTAATAAAGTAATAACTCGGGGAAGAAATAAAAATCTTGATAAAGTTGATCCAAGAGAGCCTGATAATAAGAGGACTTAATCTGAAGGCTTACAAAATCAGGAGTCAAATACAAACTCTCCAGAACAGGTTCATGTAGCAAATAATGAGCCTGCACCCCTGCGTGGCAGTGGGAGAGAAGATATTGGAGGAGTGGAAAGAATTAGATGAGATTCTTGACACCAGGGATTAAGGGCTGAGGCATGAAAATAAGGGAAGGATCTGAATCAGTGAGCACATGATGTATCTTGAGCCAATGGCTTTCTGTTCTTATTATTTTATTTGGGTTTTAGTACTCTCTGTCTTGGAGGCACAACACAACTGTGGTTTGTGGCCAGGCTCAGCCTGTCCTTCCCTTCTCCTCATTGTCTGGGGCTGAGTTCATGTTTCTGCACCACGAGGTTTTGGTTCTCTAAGAGTTACCACCTGGGGAATTACCTCTCAGGCTGAGCATGCTGGATGTTGGTTTGATTGCATCCAGGTCCTGCAGGAGTGAGGCATCCCAGTTCCCTTTGGCAAGGAGGGCACTGACAGCCAGAGAAAGCCGGTTTGGATTTTTCCACACTCTAATAGTTGTTGTGCTGCATGTTGAGTGAGCCCCTGAGATTCCACAGCCTGTCCCTCTCCCTCCTAGCATTTTTCCTGGCACTCATTACACTTACCCTGGTGCAGCCGACCACTTTTTGCACTGACACAGTTTTAGTGTCTTAGGAAGAGGCTTGTAAACCTGAGTTGTTAACGAGACACCCTGACTGCATCCAAAACAAAAATGAGAGTTTATTCCTCTTCATCTAAAGTTACAGTTCTACTCAGGAATGCTGGAGAGGCAGAAAAGGCACTGGATGTTTCCATTCGTGCATCTTTATGTTCCCCTGTGTGTGGACTTCAAGAATATGAGAAAGGACTGTCTTAACACACTTACACATATTTTCTAGAACTAATACACTCCATCAAAACTATCTAACAACACACAGCTCTAGCTAAGTATCAACCAAGATATATTTTGTATTTTTTGTGACTTTGCATAGCTCTTATCTATCTTAATTTTACCTTTATTAATAGAACCCTTCCCTTGTATCATCCCACAGAACATCAGCAGGTTCTCCTCTCAGGTCGCTGTTGGCCAAGGTCATCCTGCAGATTCCATTATTAGCACTGAGGCCTCTGTCTTGGCAGCTGCTCCTGACTCCTCAGTCTGAAAACCTGCACAGGTTCCAACACCCTGGGAGAGCTGAGGTGGTTCTGTGCCAGGGCTAAGCTGGCATCATCTTCCCTGCGTGTGCCTGCAAAAGTTTACAAGGAAATACTTGACTTTGAAATAGAACCATGTAAAAGGAGTGGATGAACATGATTTCCTTTGATTTAGATTACAGTCAAATTTGCAAAGTTTCCTGACCCTTCTGATTCCTCCTTGTGGCTCCCCAGCTGGGAAAGGCTGGGTCTGTAGGAGCCACCTGAGACAAGTGCTGCTAAATCAAACCACTTTGCAGGCGTAGGGGAGCGTGTTGAGAGCAGCTTGAATCCGGGATCAGGAGCGGCTTTGGCTGTGCTGAGTGAGGGGGAGAGTTAATTAAAGCCAGTCTTCCAATGGAAATTCTTTCAGTGCATCTCTTTCTGTGGAGATGGTGATTGATGAGAACATAAATGGGCTGATTTTACTGCAAGTTATTAACATTTGGCTGTTGCTGCATCACCACTGATCCTGCCCAGCAAAGCCCCCTCTCCAGTGATGCCACTGCATATTTCTTTGCACAGCAAAGAGTATGATCGTTGCAATTACTACTCTGATTAGCCCACTCTGCTACTTGAGGTGGTAAAAAATAGATGTTTCCTTTGCCTAGTGGCAAATTCTCGTTGCCAGCCTGTCAGTAGCGGGGAAGCAATATTTATAGTTGTCTTTAGGGAGCTCTGTCCCATCGTGCAGTTAATTATGATAAACTGTTTTATTTGTAGGAGCTTAAAACTGCTTTGTACTGTGGCAATGCACGGGCTGTAAAGGATCTGCTTAATGGGGATGGTCAAACCAGCAAATGCCTCCTGCAGTATGACAGGAAAAAGAGCAAGCTCTGAAAAATAAAGGTGTGATCGTAACATAGCTTGTGAATACACTTGTGTGATGACACGTGGAGATGAAGGCAGAGGTTTTGGTGCATCAGCACTGCTGCCCACACAGGGCAGGCTCAGGCAAAATGGGATAAAGAGTCCCCAGATGAGAGCCTGCCACATGGGAGGGTGAAACACAGGCTCTCACCTGGCAGGAGTAATGTGGAGAGACCCAGGGAGAGCTGCTTTGATTGCATGTGTGGAAACAAAGGGTCCTGCTTGGCTGGTGATGCTCAGCCCCCTCCCCCTGAGAGTGGCTGCCCCCCCAGCACAGTCACATGGACCATGCCCAAAGCCGTTTGGGATTGCCTTGCTTCCCAGGGCTCTAAGCCAGACAAAACAGGGAGCAGAGTCCCGGGAATTTTGTTGCCTCCCAACACGTGGCTCTTGCCCTGAGCCCGGGGATGACCCTGCAGCTGTGAGCCAGGCTGGGGGTGCACAGCCCAAGCTGAGCCCAAATCTCTGCCCCATCACAGATCCCTGTCCTTGCCCTGGCTCTGCACAAGCTCTGGACTGGTGTAGAGCCCATGGGCCTTAATGCAGGAGCAGTTACAAGCACAGACTCGTGGCAGGATCCAGGCATTAAGGATGGCACCCTCTGGAGTCAGTGTGAGACCTTGTGTTGACTTCAGCAGATCCCAAAGTATTCTGAGATTCAGCACAAGCAAACAAATGGATAATTTATGGGCTCTCTGATGGAGGGTTTAGCTGAGGAAGCTTTCTGGGGCCTTTTATTGGAGGAGATTCATTAACATTTTTAGAGGAAGGGTTGGAAAGCCCCAGCACTGCCTCTGCTGGCCCATATTGGTGTCTTTCATCATGGCACTGCACAAAGGAGGACTTGACAGGCCATCTAAATTAAGGCTGCGTGAGCAAAAATATCCTTTATCTTGGGAAGAGAAAGAAATTAGATTAATATATAATGTCCTACATTTAACATTCCCTCAGTAACCCTCCCACTTCTGAGATGCTGTACCGGGAGATGTGATCATATATTAAACACTGTGAGCTCAGGATCTTTTCCATCCTGGCAGTTTCTCTAGAGCTGTTCTATGGAATGTGTTCAGCTTTTGTGTTCATCTCAAACCCGACATTTCTTGGAGTGATACATTGGTTAGAATGTCTGGGAAGAGCTGACAATATTGTACCTTTGCTCTTCTTTTTGTGTTTCAAGTACCTGTCAGAGGAGCACCTGCACTTTCCTTTGCAGTCAATAACGGACTAATTAGAGCATAATTAGAGCAACTATTGCTTTTCATGCATAAAATCAAAAGCCCTCAAATGTGAGTCACAGGCTGCCTCGTGTAAGGTGTGCAGGTAGATTGGTCTGGGGAAGCTGTAATTAGAACTTCTTGCTGGCTCAGGGTTTCAGAACAGGGGAAGCAGAGTTGTGGACAAAGGAGATTGTTTTCCTGGGGCAGAGCCACAGACATTGCTGTGAACTCGAGGAATTCATCCTACAGCTCAATTTCTTGGCACTTCAGTTATAGGCAATCAGAAAATTGAAAAAAATTATAATGCTGAAAAGGAGCATTTTTTAACAGAAATATTTTAGTTTTGTTTTTCAGCCACTCTTTATTTTACAATAATCATACAAGTTGCTATGAACCCAAAAGCACTTTGTAAAGTACAGGACTTAAAGGTGAAGAGTTCCCTTTTACTGAAGAAAGGTGAGGTGGAGACAATGAAAAGTTGGGAGTCCTCCCTTAAACAGCCAAAGTTCGAGGCTGCCTGAGCTAGATGGGTGTGTTCCCAGGCTCTCTGAACAGCAGACAGCACATTTAGAGGACATGTCCCTTCAGGTTAAGGTGCCAGTCCAGCTCATGCTACAGAAGTCAGTGCCAACTCAGCCTCCACTAATGTAGGGCAATTTTTCACGAGGCAGCCCCTTGCAGGGCTGCAGTGATACAGGGGAAAAAAAAACCATGCTGAGACCTTTCAATTAAAAATTGTCTTACATTTAGTGTGTGTGTGGGGAGGGGAACATAAATCCAAGGCAAAAGAGGAAGGGTAAAGAGTAATTAATTTTTTTAGCTGCATGGTGCTTAAATGTGCTTTGAAGGGCTCTGTGTGCAGAGCAGGAAATTCATCTGACAGAGCAATGAATATTTACAGTATTGGAGATTCCATGCAGGGTCCAGCTTCTGTTTCCTGTGGAGACTGAAGCACAGTTTGCTGTAACAAAATAAACAGTTAAGTTGTTCTGGAGATGTATTTTCTTCCAGTTCCAATTAAAAAAAAAATGTAGCAGCAAGACAATAAAGGAGTCGTTTGGGATGAGTGGGAAAAGCCCCAGTTCAGCAATCCAGCCCTGTGAACAACCTGCTATTCCAGGGAGTTGAGAGAGCGCAAATTCCAGGTGTTTGCTCAGCAAAGACAGATGGAAGAATTCACTTAAATAACCAGCTGAGTCCCTGGGGTTTAGTCATTTGGAATCTTCCAACTTCCATGCAGGAAAGGTGATTCCCAAACACTTGCCTGGGCTGAGTTCCCTGTTCATTCAGGACTCATTCCACGTTAAATATTAACCTCTGGAAATGTATTTCACTTTCCAAAGGGTTCAAAGAGTTCCCATTTCTTAAGCAGTGCACCAAGTGCACTTTTCCAGCAGATATGTGCAGGACTAACACTTGGGAGTTTTTGAACATAAAAGGTCGTGGCAGGAAATTGTAAGAAATAGCACTTTATTTTAACACTCGTGTAAAGAGCTGAGGAAACTATAGATCTTAACCAAACACAGGCATTTCTCTGTCTTCTTATATATGACTTGATTTTAGGGCAATGAAGATGCAGTTTTAAATCTGTATTTTAAATAAAAATATAAATTAAATGCACCAGTTAATAGCCAACGTGAAGGTGTTACCTTGTTGAAAGAGGTATTTGTCATTCCTGTGTCATCTTTCTGGGAATGCTTAAATAACTTGATACCCTTTCTCTGAGTTGGATTTTATTGCAGCTGATTGATGGAGCCTTGCACACAACTTGACATGCACAGGAAAATGACAGGTGAGGGAAAAGATAGAAATAATTCTTTTTTTGCTCCTAAGCACTAAGTGATATTACCTTTTTCAAATGAAAAACTCTCTCCTCCGCTGCCCTTCAGCTTCAAAACGCCCTCTCACAAGAAATATGATTCCTAATTACTTGCAGAATGAGTTTGGTTGTTAATTGGCTACTCTGAGTCAGCATATTGGACCTTTACACTGGAAAAAAAAAGGGTTTCTATTTCAGAACACCTCAAAACTCCTCTCTTTGAAGCTGTGAGATCCCTCTGCAAGGATTTCATTCCACTTTCAGAGTTATTTCCACTATCAGGAATGCAATTGCACTTCCATATTACTATTTAGATCCTTAGAGAGACCCATGCGAGATAAATTACACAATCATTTAATTAACTTTATTGTCATACAACCACAGCTAGAGCAAAGGTTTTAATACACAAGAAGTTTTCAGCTGGAGGTTTCTGATTTGTGAGACTGTGAGCATATGCACAGCTCTGCAGTTACCTTGTTTAAACTACAGCTACAGTTTCTTCTTTAGCTCTGTTCATATTTTACATGTTTCTCAGACCCTGCATTGCCCAGAATATTTACCACTTTGTGGTAAATCTGGTACTTTATGTATTTTAGGATCTCTGCAGTTATCCTATATATTTACAACCATCATCCTTATATTCTTCTCTGAGTTACAGAAAGTTTTGTTACAGCCCCATAAATCAATGTATTTTATACTTCCTCCTCAACTTGCCATGATGAGCCTTCATAAAAATTAGCATTATTGTAATCCTCTCTGACTACAGAGAACAGGAAATAATGCAAAGAGCTCAGCTGGCTGCATCATGTGGGACTCTCCTTCTCCTGTTTTTAATTCATTTTCTCGTGTTTGTTGAAGATGCTTTCAAACCAGCCTGAGGGAGACCCTGCTCAGCTTCCACTGGGGAGGCAGCTGGAGCAAAGGGCAAGTCTTTGGAGAGGTCTGCTGTGCTGGAGCTCCTTTGTAACCTCCAATTCCCTTTACTCCTGCCAGTACTGCATCCAGTTGGAGAGTATGATATTTAAATGCAAAAGTCCTTTTTCTTTCTGTCTCCTTCCAGAGGGGTGAATCACCTCGTGGGAATCTTTATAAAAGACAAGGATGGCTTTGGAATTAGTGATGCCAGGAAGGGATTTGGGAGCACACTGCAGTCAGCTGGTTGCTCCCTCCAAACTGTGTGCATGTTCCTCTTCCAGCTTGGTGTGTGCCATTTGTCAGAGTCCTCTGGAAAGTCAGTGCAGAAGTTTAAATGGTCAGGAACTAAAGAGGCCACAGTTAAATCCTTGTGCATCCAGTGCACACTGGGTGATGCAGCCCCAGGACACACCTGACTTCCAAGCATAGCCACGACCATCAGGGCTCTCACTCAGAATGCAAGTAAAAGCCCATTTGTGAAAGTTTGGAACATCAGTGCACTAATTACATAAGTGAACATGCAATTAATTTAACCAACTAAATGGTACTTTGGTTGCATCTTGAGTGATGTCCTAAGCCAGGCTGCCATGGCACTGATGGGACCTGAGAGCACTGTCTCTGTTTCACAGAACGAGGGTCTATAGATGCACCTACTGACCTTTATGAACTGTTGTGTTTTCCTTAGAAACTCTTGCTTTGCTATTTATGAAATCCATGGAGAACCAGGGCATTTATATATGTGTACAATGTCTTCTTCTCACAATGGAAGGACCCTTCTTTTTTTTTAAAATCAGGTAGTCTACACGTGTTTGTCTCTTGAAATAATACATTACTATTCATGTTCAGTGTAATCCTGGAACTGTTTAGCCAGGCTGGATGTGTGTCTGTGTATGCCCTATATATACACATATAAAAAATTCAGGTTTTGCTATGCAGTGGCACCTTCCACCTTCATAATCCTCAGTGGAAAGTGTAAGAGTTGTTCTATCTGTTGTAGCAAACCATAAGCACAAAAGGATCCAGAAAGTAATAACAAAGATAAATAACTTTGCAATAAAATTTCAGCTCCGGTAATTTCCCATTTATATTTTCTCACTGAATCATGTAGTCCCAAGCAATGCACTTTTTTTACATCTGGGCTGCATCATACAAAGCCATTTTATATCTAATATTTCCCAGTGTGTCCAAAATACAACATCACATGCACAATGCATGACAGAGTGGCCGATGAATTATACAGAGCCTTCAAATAACATCACTGTGAATGTGATTTCATAGGCTTTCTAAGCCAATCAATCTCACCATATTATGAGGAATGGATTGTCAGTCAGGTTTCTCTTTTATCCTGCCAGGACTGTTTCAGAAACTCTTACTTAATGCTCCGTATTGTTGAAGATGTTTTTCCTGTGTGCAATTATCGATGTGTTCTGTGTGCCTTAAAACTTAGATCTTGGTTAGCACAGCGTTTTGCCAGAGTGCATTACCTGAGACTGTAGGGGATGTTATGGAGTGGAAACCTGAGGGAGGAGGAGGTGGAACGAGCAGGAGCAACAAAAGAATCGCTTTGCTACGTGAAGAGCTTGTCTTTGTCTTCCCTGAATGTAAGTTCTCTTATCTTCCCCCGTCTCACACACACTCCCACACACTCATTTAAAATCTGATTTGAAATGACAGCTTTGCCTTGTCTTCTGAGAGCAAGGAGAAGAACCTCCCTCTTTTTTTCCAAGAGAGTGGCTGGGAGGTTTCTCCATGTTTTCCTTGAAACTGCTGCAGCAAACAGAAATCTCACCCTGGCAGAGGAGATGGGATTTGGTCTCACCTGGGTTTTTTGGGGATGCTGCAGCGTGTCCAAGTTGGCTGAGTAAGTGATGTGGGATACCTGTGGATTCCTCCAGTCATTCCTTCCAACTGCCTGGTTTTCTTCAAGAGGATTTTTTTGTCCATATTTTGAGCAGTCAAAGATGGGCTCATTTCCTGACTCCTCTCCAAGAGGCAGCCGAACAGACGGCTCTGCACTTCATTATTAATGTTATCTGTAGACCTGGTGGTGGGACATCAGTGAGCCAAACATGTCAGTCTTCAAGCCTGGGTCTCACTTCTGGCCATTGATCATCTCAGTCACTCCTCATTCCATAGCAGTTGTTCACCTGGAAAGGTGTGAGGGCTTTATTGACCACTGAAAACCTGACAGGGAACTGAGAGGATCCGCTCTCCATCAGCAGATTTCAAAACAAGCAGTAAAAGTGACAGGGGAAAAAACCCACAAACAGTCAGAAAACTCTTTAATAAGGATTATTTTCCTCGGTAGGGTAAATATAATCTTCACTTGGTTACAGCAGTCTTACAGATTACTGAGACAGAGGAATCCTGAGAGTGTGAAATTGGGCTTAGTATTTACCTGGCTGCTGTCATCTCACTCCTTCTCTGGAGTCAAATGCAAATGTGTGCCACAGATGTTAACTATGCCATGAATTAGGCAGCACTGCCTCCCCTGCACTCAGCCAGTGACTTCCAGGAGATGTCTGCAGTGGGAGGCACCCAGAGAAGTCGTGCCAACATTTCTCACTTTGGAGCTCACTGTCACTTCTGGAATCAGTTGTGACAGCAGATGTTAATTCTCTGCTCAGCAGAAGCCTCAGCACTGGGAAGCAGCAAAGTTAGCAAGAACAGCTGTCATAGTTCAGTGCAATCTTAACAATTTGGAGACTTTAATATTCCTATTTTATTGTGCAGAGGGAAATTTAACCTTGGAAATGGGAAACCTGTTGCTTCAGCACCTAACAGATAAAGCTAAGGTTAATGCTGGTGGATGTATGGAATGCACGTGGTATCCCACAAACAGGAGTTAACTGAAAAAAAATTAAACAGAAAAGATAAAAAGCCATTCACAAATTTAATTTACTGCATAAAAAATGAGGGTATGCTTTGGATTAGTGTTATACTGTAGCATTTATATGTAACATCTTTCAAAAATGCTTTTTTGATTCTAAGGACTTCCTCCTCACCTGCTTCCAGAGGTTTGTCTCCAGCTCACAGTATAATACTGCTCACCCACCAAATATCTCGTATTTTTTGCCAGAGGGACGAACATTTTCAGAGGCAGGAATTGCTTTCAGTTTGCATATTCCTTGTTGTCATTTCCCTAACCTGGAATATGCCCCAGTGGTTTGAGTTCTTGCACCATGTATGTTGCTTCACTGAACTGGCTGCTGCTGACAATATAACATGTGATTTCAAATATATTCTGCATTTTCCCAGGCTCCCAAAATTAGTGTTTCACACTGATGGGCCACTTCCATTAATCTGCAGTTCAGGAATGAATCCGCCTCTTGTCCCCACTTGCCATGTGTTGGTTCAGCTGCAGAATTGGCTTAGGAAGTGCAAAGTAGATTCTTTTCTGAGAACAATAAACCAGAAGCTCTGCCACCAAAGTATCCAACAGACACTGGGGGTTCTGGGGCCAAACCTGCACTTGCCCCTTTCAGCAGCTTCAGTCTGTGTGTGTGTGGGAAGGATCCTAAAGGTCAGACTAAATTCAGTCCCAACAAAACCCTAAATGATATATAGTTTCAACCACTTAACCCTGATGGCTTCACTCTGCAGATGACCTCCTTTTGCACCCAGTTATTTGTTGAATAGGCAAAAGTCTTTGTAAGCAAATAATCTTGAGTGGTGGTGGTGGAGGGGAAGGTTTGGGGAACTGCTGCAGGACATTGATAAACAACCTGGACTGCACAGTCCAGGAACTGGAAAAATCAAAAACCAACCCCGTATGAAAAGCACCCTAAAAGCTCAGGGGGCCCCTCTGATTGCAGGGCAGCAAATAGCAGGCTGAGGGAGTTCTTTTCTCTTTGCCACAGTTGAGATGCAAACGTTCCTCACTGCAGGGCCTTCTGACATAGATGTTGTCATGTAAAAAGCTATGTAAGGATATAAACTTGAGCTGTATTTTTCCTCTCTCCACGTGTTTCCTTTAATCTGATTTATGCAGTTTACTGAAGTGCACATTTTCTCTGCTCAGCTGGCTTATGTGTAAGACCCCCTGTTAAATAGCCAATATTTGTGAGTGATGTTCTGCCCCTCAAATAAGTGTGTCATTCTTTAATACTGAAGAAAAGCACATTTCGCCTTCAAAGTGCATTGTGTGCAAGAGACTTCTGCTAGAGAAGCAAAGCAAAAAAAAAAAAACCAAAAACAAAAACAAACAGCAAACCCAAACAGATTATTGTGTGCAAAATTAATTTCAGTCACTGGGAATCAGGACCTATATTTTCCCAAAAAGCACAAATACCTGTTCAGTTCCCACACAGTTATAGAATACACACAAATGGCCAGTAAAACACACCCTGTCATTTGAGTTAATTTTCTGTCTTCTCTTGTTAAATAGTCTTGCAGATGTGCACACACTGAATTAATACCTGACTTCTAGAACACAATGAGAAAATATTTAAAGTATGATCTAGCTGGAATTACATATTCTCAAAGCTTTTAATCTTGTGCTATGAATTTATCTCAGGTTTATAGACTGTATTTTAAAATGCTTAATCTTCTGTGAAGATACATATATGTCCAGGGTGTTTTTAAGAGTGGTTCTGATGTTTGAAATTCCTTGCTCTTTCATTAAACATTTTGTTTTGATCTAACATAGATTTAAATAATTCATAGCAATCACAGGAACAAATGTACAGTCACGATGTAAGAACAGTTGCATAAATATCCAATATATTCCAATATCCTGAATATTTCATACTCTTATTATTGGAATAATATTTCCTTCACAGCAATGACCACGTGCAACACTTATTATACAGTGCATTTGAAGTCTTTTTAATATGCACTGCTTTCCATCTGTGCTAGACCTTGCACTCAGGCTCCCAATAAGATAGCTCTAAAAAAATCACCAATTTGAATATTTGATATCAGGATGGACACTTGAGCTCAGTGGCAATTATTTCAGCTCCCAGCTGGGGCTTGGGATGTGTTGTAATGTCACAAGGTTCCTGTGGAGGTTTCTGGGATTAACAGGGACACGTGGCTGCACAGCAACGGTGTTAAACTGAACGGGGCACTTGGGGGTGGAGACCTCCAGTGCAGGGCAGGAAGGTCCTCTCCAGTTTGGCCCATTTCACTCAAGAAGCCAATCAATCAGCAGGCATTTTTTTCCACTGGAAAAGCAGAAGGGACAATCCTCATACACACAAAACTGGCTATACATACAACAGTGGTCAGCGTTTCTACAGTAGAGAATGTGAAGGGTCAGAGCTCATTTAGTACTTCAATCAATATTTTCAAATTCCCATTCCTGGGAAGTGATTACAAATTCATTAAGGGGGGGGGGGGCTTTGCATTCTAAAACAATATCCAAGATATAGAAACACCTGAACTTATCGTATTTGTCCTTAAACCTCACACCTCAGTGTTACGAGGCTTCACTGCTCCTACTGTGACAGGCGGTGAGGAATAAACTGAATACTCGGGGCTGTTTTAAAATAGTTGTACCCAAGTACTGACTATCAGCCATCCCCCATTTCCACAAAAGTTGTTCTTTCCTTCTTTTCAGCCATAAAAACCCTCAGATTCCCGAGCAGGCTGACACTCCATCAGATACAATCCATCCTGCTGGAGCTGTTTCCTTGTCAGATTTATTTGTGGCACTATCTCACAGCAGACACCTCGTACAACTGCAGCTCCTTACAGGGATGTTTTGGGACAGGATGATGGATCTTCATGGCCATTTATATGGGTCCAGATGCTGGGGATTTGAACACTATGAGAGGCAAAGTAGTTCTTCATGGGAACACCTTTAAAGAGCACAACTTGTGAATTGTTTCACTGGAGGATTTGGGGTGTTTTCTATTTGTCTGTTAATATTGTGGTTTCTCATAAAGTTAGGGAACCCTGAATTTTTTTCTCAGTTAGGCTGGAATTATTTCAGGTTTCTAGATTTGAAACATTGATAAAATTTAAATTTTAGCAAAGCTTACTTGGTGTCACTGGATTTTTTAAGGTGATGAGCACTGCTGAGAATCAGGGGCGAAGTGTTTTCTACCGACACACTTGCAGAGTGCTTTTGAAGAATAGCCCTATTACAGACATCCACCATTTCTTCCTTCCCCTTGACTGATCAAGAATGCTTCTCACACCTTTGTCCACATGGCAAACCTCATCTTTATCACCAATTTTAAGACATGAAGAGATTTGAGTACATGAAGCAGGTGGATCTTTATTCCCATTCTACAGTCAGTTACCTCAAAAATTACAGCCTTTGCCTTTGCTGATCTCCACTGCCCGTGCACTCCCTGGGAGCTGGGCATGACTGCAGGGATGTCCTGCCTCTGGAATGTTGGTCTGTGCACTGTGGACATCCCTGGACAAATTCATGACAATGGTTTAACATGCAAACTGAAGCAAAAGCCTGTGTCCCCTGGATTCCCCCCTCTAAAATTCCATGGAGCCAGGAAGTGTAGGATTTGTCAGCCCTGTGCCAAGCATTCCTGTCTTGCAGTTCTCCAAATTCCCTCAAGAAGCAGGAGTGTGGTGCTTGCTGGAGGCTTTGATGAGGCAGATGAACCTGCTGCTGCCACCACGCTGCCCTGACTGCTCTGCTTTTGGAGCCACACCAAAATATCCTGCAGGACACAGGTGTGCTCACAGCCCTGCTGAACTCAGGCAAAGCTTCCCAAGGTCCTGCCCAAGATGTTGGCTGTGAGAGCAGGGAGCAGGTTGTGCCAAGCCATCCTCAGCTCAGCAATGAGTCTCCTCTCAGGTGTTCAGCACTGGCCTGACCTGCCTGGCCCAGGGTCTCTGGGGCTCGGTGGCACCAGCAGTGCCCAGGAGGCTCAGCCCCTTCTCAGGAGGGCTGCCCAGCCAATTCATCAACTCTTCCTTGCCACACTGTGGCACTGCACGCTCTTCTGTCCTGTTTTTCCTCTAACAAAAGCCATTTTAACCTGAATCCTGAATATATAACATGCTGACAATTATTCACGCCCATTACATGCAATACCTTCTAAACGATAGTCCTGGGCAGACCCTTGTCATGTGATTTTAGCTCTGCCCAGCAATTCCACCAAGATGTGGTGCAAGAAGGAAACCAGATTAATTAAAGCTGTTTCTAAATAAGACAGGAATGGGAAATAGATAAGGCCTATTATGAATAATAGAATTGCTGTTTCCTACCCTACAAGGAGCACCAATACAGATCATTAACATGAACTGGCAGGGCCTGTGTGTTGTGTTTTATATACTTTGCAGGTTTTTCCTGGATACACAGGTGAACCTATCACATTTTAATAACAGTTCTGGTTTTACAACTTCCAAGAATCTCTCAGAAATATTGAGAGAAAAAAATTACATTCCATTGCATTTTCCTCTAACTTCAGTCTTTACAAGACTGTCAACAATTTTGTTCTTCAAGCTGCAGCCTGTGGGTGGTTTAAAAAAATGCAACTTGAGCATTTGAGTGGATTGCTGAAGTGCCCAAAGGTGTTGCATCCAGTGTTGAGAACCCAGGAGAAATTCTGACCTTTCTACCTGGAAATGGGTATTTCTTCAGTAATGGATTTTCCCCCTGCTGTTCTGCTTGGGTTTTTATAATAAAGGGAATTCTTTGGCCACTCTGGCAAACACTAGTTGCTATAGAAATGTGTAACTGTTTACAGGTGTGACACTGAACTGTGGTCCCTTCCTGGGACTAACAAGTTAGTTGTGTTTATGTGTTAGGGACAAGACAGCCTAAAGCAGTGAGGGGAGCAGGGGCACAGGGGTTAGAGGGGCAGGACACCTTCAGCCTTTCATCCGCCTTTGTATTTAAAGCCAAGGCCCTTCCAGCTGCAGTGCCTTGCACAATTCCTCAGGAAACCTTGGCTGTGGGATCTCCCACAGTGCAAGCAAAGCACTCAAGGATCTGTAGATACAAAGGAAGGAGCACAAGGTTTCAGAAGTGTGACCGTGTTCCCTGTCCCACCCATCAGGAGAGTACACAGGCACCGTATTTCACGGCACATGGACTTGCTGTCCACGCAGAACCATCTCCTTCCATGTCCTTCTGAGTGGGCACAGGGGGCTCACACAGATCCTGCAAATCCAAACTTTGTTATAACACTTCCCAAAGCCTATTTAAGAACATGGTAGAGCTACGTTTTAGTGCCCAACAACCTCTTTCAGGGCTTCACCATTGATGATGAAATGCAGTTGTTTCCCCACATGGGCGCAGAAGAATCTCCTGTTAGATCCTGTCTCCTGCAGGACAGGTTGCTTTCCCAGTTCAGCTTTAATGGCAGTAACTTACTGGCAAATAAAAAATTCCTGTATTACACAATCATTCTTCTGTGTTTTTTGGGCAAAAAACCATAATTGATTGACAAAGGCACTGATTCTAAAACATCATATCCATTTAATGTCCTAGCTCTAGGCTACAAATTAAACAAACCAGGCATGTATAATTCTAGTATAGTGATTTTATAACCAAATTTGTAGTAACTTTAATTTTATAAAACTTTGAATCAATCTGTGTACTGCACAGGAGCTATTTCCTTAACATAGCATGAGCTGAGGTTCTGGTCCTGCAGAGCAGCTAATCAGGTATTTCATTTTTGTACACTGAGTTGTAACAAAGAGCTGCTCTCAGTCTGTAAAGGCCCCGTTAAATCATATTTAGGAAAAAAGTAAGAGTATGTGAGCAGGAAAAATGGTGTCCTCCAAGGATTTCAATACTCTATGGATTCACATGCTTGACTTGGCTGTACAAGGTCACCTCATCACTGAATTCCTCTTTAAAATATAAGCCTACAGTGGTACATTTTATTTAAAGAAAGTTGTGGAAATAACTGTACCTATTCAGGCAGCTCAGCTGAGCTGAGACAGTTGCACTGATCAATTCATGCCCACAATTCATCTCTCCTCAGCTTTATCAAGGTATCTCCCAGACAAGCCACAAGGTCAGGTGTTGCCTTCCCAGTGAAGAGAGAAAAGCAGGATTTCTCTTGATCTGCTCTGGTTGTTTGCTCTGTCACTTTTGCTCCTGCAAACCACGAGGCAGAGGCTTGGGCTGAGCCTTCCTCTTCCTGAGGAAGCACTTTGGCTTTGGGAACATCCCCCACCACTGTTACCACCTTCTCGTTGCTGCCCCTGGCACTTCTCCTTGTCCTACAATGAGCCTGGGAAGGACCTCTGGGAATGAGCAGAAAACACTTATGGGAACAAGCAGGAAACACTTATGGGAACACCTCACATAGAGCTTGGACTCTGTAAACAGCAGAGTTTCCCACTTTGGAAAACTGGGCAGCTCATACACCGAGAATCTAAACGGTTGAGTTTGGGATTTTGGGAGCCAAAATTTGAAGTTTTGCTCCTGCATCACTTTACATCTCTTTAGTCAGTCACTGAATGACTCCAGCAAGGTGGGAAGCTGCAGCTCCTGGTGTTCCTTGGATTTAGTGTGCTCAGTTGGTGTTGCTCCCAGAATGTAACACTTACATGTCCACTCCCACACAGGCATAAAAATAAAATGGAATGTCTAAAGCAGTGGAACAAATGTAACTGGAGTCTTGGTATTTAAATTCATCTTTCTAAGTTAGGGGTGTTTTTCATATAAAAACTAAGTTATGTGAGGAAATTGCTTTCAAAGAGCAAAATGCCATAATTTGTTACACAGACAAATAGAATCTTTTCCCTCTGTCTTAGTTCAAGTAGACCAACAGAGTTATCCGAGTCTGTCAGGGAAACAGGGGAGGGAATTTTGCTCTTTGGGAACAACCGAACATTAAGTATGCCGTGACATGAGGGCTGATGCAGAGATCGATTTCCTTTTTCCCCCAGTCAGGACTTTTCCCTTGCCAACCTTGCAGCAATGAGAGAAATGCAACAGTGCCATCTCTAGGACAGAGTCCATCCCCTTCCCCGTGGGACGCGTGGAGGAGCTGCGAGAGCAGGACACACAGGATGGCAGCGAATCCACGCCCAGACCCGCACAGGGCACTTGGGGGGATGGCAAAACCAAAGGGCTCCTGTGCTTTTGGTTTTCCCCACTTGTTGTGAAGCCTGGTGAGCGTTCAGAGCCTCTTTGGGGTTTGTCTTCCCAGAGCCCTCGGGCTGGGAGAGCCCTCTGGGTTCCCTGGGTGTTCCCAGCAGCACCACCAGCCCCGCAGCTCCCCCAGCAAACCCCTCCGAGTGCTTCAGGACTCAGCCATGGGTGGCAGGGAAAGGAAAGTCTGGGCTTGTTTTTGGCCTTCAGATACAGCTGAACCACCTCAAATGTTGTTGGACTGACACAATTCTACATCCCCCTCATATCAGTTCTGGTTCCATTAAATTTTCCACACCGGCGTTTTTGTTTGTTCCATAAGGAAAGAAAAATATCTGCATTAGAACACGAAGGTATTTGATCAGTTCTGTCAGAAATTTCCCTGTTCCTTTTCTTCTAGTATTTTTTTTTAACTTTCCTTGCTGTTGGTAAAGTGTCATCACAAAAAAAATGTCTATTTTTTAAAAATTATATTCAGATTTGTATGTTGATAATTTTTATTATCTGTTTACAAACAACTGTAATTTGGGACTCAGTATGAAACAAAATTTAGTACAGGAAGAATGACCCAAAAACTCTACATTTCTTTATCATCCGGTGGATGGAACCACCTGCATTTACTTTCTGTTAGGTTTGAATTTTCTGTTTTCTGCCAAATCCACTTTATTTCGGAACTTCTGACACAGATTTATGAAAATTTTGATGGGCATTACCTCTGCATGCCCCCAAGAATGCTCTCAAAATGCCCTCCACGTGCTTCATTTAGAAATACTGGGGGTTTCTGACTCCAGGCAGCCACTCTGGAAGCTCAGTGGTTGTGGAGCTGCACGAGGTGGGATGTTCAGAGCATCTCCTGCACTGCCCAGGGCAAAGGGCTCTCTGCTTCCAAAGGCAAGTGTGTCCCAGAATGTGCCAAGCTGGAAGGGACCCACAAGGACCATCGAGTCCAACCCCTGGCCCTGCTCAGGACCACCCCCAGGAGTCACCCCCTGTGCCCCAGAGCATCACCCAAAGGCTCCCTGAGCTCTGGCAGCCTCGGGGCTGTGCCCACTGCCCTGGGGAGCCTGGGCAGTGCCCACCACCCTCTGGAGGAAGAGCCTTTCCCTGAGATCCCACCTGACCCTGCCCTGACACAGCTCCAAGCCCTTCCCTGGCTGCTGTCCATGGTCCCCACCGAGCAGAGATCACGAGCCTGTCCCTCCTCTGCCCCTCTCGTGGAAGTTGTCCCTGCAATGAGCTGTCCCCTCAGTCTCCTCTTCTCCAGCTGAACACACCAAGTGCCCTCATTGTCCTCACACGCTTCCCCTCCAGGCCCTTCCCCACCTTCTTTGCCCTCCTTTGGACACTCTCTCATGGTTTAATATCTTTCTTGTGCTTTGGTGGCCAAAAGTGCCCCAAACTGCAGGTGAGGCCACCCCAGTGCAGAGCAGAGCGGGACAATCCCCTCCCTCACCCAGCCATGCTGGGCTTGATGCTCCCCAGGACACCCCAAAAAGGGAATTAGGGAATGTTTTCCACAGAGAAGGCAGATGATACCAACAATTTCTCATTTAATGTATTTGGGAAGAATCAAACTTTGAGGGAATTCTCTTTGAGGAAGAGTTTCTTACTTGCCTCTCTGGCTGAGGGAGTTGCTCCTGGCACCTTTGCAGACAGAATTATCCACCGAGGGGATTCCTTTTTCTTTATCTGCTCTAATCTCCATCCCAGAACAAGATGCATTCCTTACAACAGCTCCTGTTGTTGTTTTTATTTCAAGAAAGGTCATGAGAGAAAGATTAATGAAAGGGGAGTTGTCTCAATGACCCTACAGAGTAAGGCAGTGGAGTTAGAGTCAAAAGGTGAGACCAAAGAACTATTTCATAGGTTCTTTTAAGCTGCAAAATGTCTTAGGAAACAGTGAACTGTAAATGTTGTATGAGACATCTCAATACATACAAAAAGATGCTTCTGGATCACTACTCCTTTCCTTTCAAATATTGCCAAAGCAACATTTGCAGCCTCTCCTGTTTACAGAAAACTCTACTAATTTGTTTGAGGAGTCAATATTTTAAAAATTAAAACCATTTCTTATACATGGAAAATCTGAGGGCCAAGAGCCTTCCTATTTAAAAGCAAACACTACCATAGCCCATCTCCTTCATTTTAAACACTTTCTAGTTTTAAAAAGATAAGTTCTTGATCATTTCAGGTCATCAGTCCATAATAGTCATTCCCCAGTTAAAGAGGGCCATGGAATATTCTTGTGGCCATTCTTCCCTGAAAAGAAGAAAAGAAAGATTTGCTTATGCATCACCCAAATTTTTCTGACCTTTTCCTGCCTTTTTATCCTGCCCTTTTCCTTTAGGAAATGACAGCATATTGTTTTCCCCTCAAAACTTTATTCCTCCCTGCTCTTGTCAGTGTTCTCTTCAGTGAAAAGACTTAATTTTCTCCCATCGGATGGGTCAAGGACCACTTTAGTCTTCATTTAAGATCTTTATTATTGGGATGGATGTCCCTTCTCTTTTCTTTTTGCCTTCTTTCCCCACCCCCCCAACCCTAAGGGGATAAGTTTTGTTTCTGGTCACTACCAGCAGGTTGTTGGATCAGAGAGTTGATTCATCTCTGACACCTCTTGTCTTCCACCTGGTTCTGCCCCCATCTTACCACCAAGAGTTGCCCCTCATTGACTCATCTCTTATAATTAAAAATACCTTAAATGAAAGAAAAGGCAGAAAACCCCACAGGCTTCAATCTTGTATCTTCTGCCTGATCTTAGGGAGGCAGGGAAAGCTGATTCCATGTTCTGTTCTGTGTGAGGTCCTGGTTTCTGGTGTGTTGACTGATGCCCATAACTGTGTGGGAGAGTTTGAGACCACCCAGACACGTCCCGACTGTGCCTTTAGCCCAACCTCTCACAGGTGCCACAGTTTGCTGTGGGAATAGGGAGCTTGGAGGCCTCCAGCTGGCAGGAAAGGACACTGCAGATTTCCCCTGTCTGAAGGATTCCCTGAATATCCTCTGCCAGGAGCAGATGAAAGTGTTGGGAATGCAGATGTGCCACAATGAGCTCAAGAAAACAGACCTGCATCAATATCTTGGAGCCCCTCCTAACCACCATCACAGTGGTACTCGGGCTGTGTGCTGACTTGACCACAGAAAGGATGAGTTAATTATCGCTTCTAATTGTTTTATTTTTGACCACGAGTTCCTTCCAGACTCGATCATTCCCTCATGACTTTCTGGATTTCCCCAGCCTTTCACACTGACCGAGGGGTGACTTTGGGAGCCTCGTGGTTGATCTTTGTCCACGGTCTCATCTCTTTTGAAGCTGATGGTTCTGTTTCTCCTGTGGCACTTTGTTCATGTATTTAAAATGTTTCTGCCCAACATCTGTCCCCGGGTTTTTTTGCTTCATCTTTTCCTCCAAGCTGTCTAAGCACTCGTTTGTCTCTTGGTTACTTGCCATGTTTCCATCACGGTGATTGGTGGGGTTTACAGAGGCAGGAGCAGTCAAGTTGTACCTGAGGAAAACATTTGTACTTGTTATGGACAGTCCAATGTGATTGGGACACTTCTCCAAACACCTTTGTGCTTGATTGCCATGGGAGTTGTGGGTTTGGTGTCAGCTGACACCAGAGCAGCTGATCAGGGTCATGAAGCCACCTGAGGCTGCAGGTCAGGAGCTGAGGAGACAAGGGGGTCCAAGGCCATGCAGAGGGGTTTGGGCTGTGAGCTCTTCACATTCCACCCCTTCTCCTTGCCTGGAGTCCCACTGGAGTGTGAAGTTCGCCCCCATGGAAATCTACATGAAACCACAGCCTCATACACAGCAGGATAAGGTCCCTTCCCTCCCTGGGCACACAGGTTTTCCTGAGGATTTGGTGGGCAGGCTGGAGCAGTAATGTAATCCTACAGATGGGGAATGTAAAGAACATTTGATTGACAGGTGGATTGGTGTCAGACCGAACTTGATCCTTGCAGATACAAAGAATTTTGCATACTGTAGAAAATGTTCCAGCTTTGTTGACGTTGGTGGAAATTGCCTTTGTTCAGTAGTGGGTGGAACTGATCTTTGACTGAACACAACAAAGAATTGATTAAAAAAAAAAAAAAAAGTGAATGTGCAAACAAGTGATTTTTGAAGGTCATAAATTCCATAATCAGTCTCAGGAAGGACCTTCAGGTTCACAAGAGTTCAGCTGTTCCACAGAACACCATAAACCCCAAGATGTTCTGCAGTTTAGAGGACCAGGCTCCTCAATGTGTATCTACAAGGCAGGAGCAGTTTCCCAGAACTGGATGGTTTCATCTCCACTGCACGGTGACATCTCCTGCAGGACTGTTACCAGTTCTGTTGAAACCAAATCCATCCTATTCTGGTTTCTCCAGCCCTTTAATTACACAGAGTGGGTTTAAACCTCTCATGCAGCACCTGAAGAGCATTGATTTACATCTGCCTTGTAGTAATGAAAATCCACAACAGGGCAGTGGAGGGAACAACCCTCAGCTTTGAAGTCATCAACCTTCCATCACACTGTGCAGGGCCCAGAGGTGTGTCCATCCTCCTTGGTCACCAATCTTCTGGTGCTCACAAAGGCCTCACAAAGCTCCCAGCAAAGGCAACAAGCACCTCTCAATCACCTCTTTATTCTCAGCCAGCCTAAGCCTGTACTGTGGACATGATTTATAGCATTTCACACAATCTGTGCAGATTAGGAAGAGGAATCTCCATAATTATATGGGCTTGCTGTTATTTAAATATTTACCAACATTAAACACCAAAGGGGCTGTGCAAATGATCCAGGGGATTCAGATTGTTCTGAGCTAATATCTGTTGTACAGTATTATGCAAATTGCATAAACTTTATTTTGTTGCCTCTGCTCTGAGCAGTGTATCCCAAGGCAGATATTCACTAACTTGAAACAGATAAAGTTTTAATAATAAATAGTGATGATGAATAAGTTAGAAAGTTTGTGCAATGCTAATGTACTTGTTGGCCCCAGGGTAGTTTATTAGATAAACAAGTAGCATTTTATAAGTTGCCTGCACAGAAGTGGCTTTTGTTTTCCAGGAAATGTTTATATGATAAACTATTTTGAAACATCGGGTGTTAACGAACAAATTGTGTTCGCTTTCAATTTGCCACCACTTTCCTGAGATTTAAGATTTAAACACCAAAATGCTACACCTGGTTTGCTTTATGCAAATGGCAGCAACGAGACATTCACCTTCACTGTGGGATGAGGGGAAAATGCAGCCTTCCTGAACCAAGGGATAGAGCTGTGGCTCTTTCCATTAGTGTTCAGGCCATTTGCAGGATTTAGGATCTCAGAAACAGTAAAAATCAGATAAACAAGTCCAAGGAATCCAGGAATCCCAACACACTCAGGTTGCACTTCTGGCTGCTTGACAGTACTGACCCAGGATAGATCAGCTGAAAGTATCTGTATCACTGGGAAAGAAGTCCTGCTAAACCAGGGGAATGAAGCATAAACAGGCTTATTTCACCAGCACATTGCAATGAAAAACCAGCCAAATCTATTAAGGACCCTTCCCACTCTGTGCAGTGCATGCCTGACCCATACAGGGCTCTCTTTTCCTAAGGTACATTTGGAGCATCTGCACTGTAGTTGTGCTCAAAATCCCCCTGATGATACATCAGCTCTTAATAAACTCAAATCACCATAATTTAGATCTTTGCTGGTATTTTTTTAATGTAAATAACAGAACAATTTCCTACCCTTGCAGGGAAAGAACAGATGGTGCACTGGTGAGGAGGGTCTCTCCTTACGTTTCCGTGGATTTTGCAGCACTGGGCTCTGCTCTGCCTGGTTGTTGCTGGACTGCAGGGAATCAGTCATGGAAACACTTCTGGCATGGGACATGGTTGCAAGATTTTGGGGAAAAGCCTGTTTCTTTCTGTGCTTGCTGCCTTAGTTGACAGCATCCATCAGCCATCCCTTCATCTCTGTCTCCCACGGGGTGGCTGGATGGGTCTGAATCCCTGCAGGATTGTCAGAGGTAGAAAGTCTACAAAATGAGTCAGAAAAATAGGTTTAGTGGTTAGAGGTTTGCATTGCAGGAAAGAGGTTTCCCATTTCTGCCTCTTTCTTACCACTAGTTAAGACCCATCACTTGAGTGCTGGTGGGTCCAAGTAATCAGGGGTATTGCTTATGAAATTTGTAGCAGAAATCACAGTTCATTTTTAAAGAAATTACTTTCAGACTCATAGATGAGAAGTAACACAAAAATGCTTCAGTGGCCGTACATCAGCACACCTGTGCTCAAATTTATTTCAGAATGAAGCATAAAGATATGCAGAAAATAAGGAAAGAACACAGATTAAGGTTTTAACACTCAGAAATTCTTTCAGCTTCAGAGACTTCAGTGAGTTTGAGCAGTTTTTCAGAACAGTGGAAAGGACAGAGGAGATTTTAACTTGCTCTCAGCTCTCTATTCCCCCCAACTAATTTGATAATTGAGGTGTTTGGCTCATGCATGTAGGACTCCCACATGCAGCCTGCTCCAGAGCTGTGGGAAACCTCTTTTCTCGCTGAGGTCAAATTCTTGGTGTTCAGATTCTTGCTCTGCACAGAGACTGACATTTGGCTTAATATTTAGCCATTAGATTTCTATGAAAATAGGAGCAGAAATTGGAGTTTGACCTATTTTTGAAAAGAAAAACAGTTGAGGACCTTCCTATGAGCACTTCTAGGATACCATTCCAATGCTTGCCAAGTGTCTTTCTGCTGCTGGAATTTTCCACACTCGTGGTTGTTGCTATGATACCTCACACCTGCTGGTAGCAGCACAAACACCACTCATTTCATGGCCAGGGGATCCCGTGGCAAAGACTTAGCAGAGCAGGAAATTGGGAAGATGCTGTTCCTGAGAGCCATTACCATGAGAATGAACTTAAAGAGCATTTAAAATAATTTACCTTTAGAAGGAAGTAGAAACATTTCTGCAGTAAAAAAGCAGAAACTGTCTTTCACCTTATCTGTGCAGCAGATGAGCATTGAAAAATTTCCTTTGGAAAGGTTACATATCCCAGTTGTTTTAGTTCAGACCTTCTGGAAGCTCTGATGAAAACCAAAACTAATCACGCACTTCCCCCTCCATTCTTTCAGCATTAGTCTGTGTTGGTAAGAGACATATCACTTTCCTTCATCCATCTTCCACATCCTCCCAAACACATTAAAGTACTCAATTAAAGTCCTTTATTTCTGGAGTGAAAGGTCCATTAGTTTGCAAATTTCTGCAGAACAGCTGAGCACACTAACTTTTGTTTTGACAGCTGAGAAAAAGATGTTCTTCAGGAGATAATGAACCAGATCCTCAACAGATATGTGTCAAAATAATAGTGTGGCAGGAGAGGAAAAGAGATGGAGGCCTTGGCTGTTAAAGTGGGGGAAATGGCTTTTTTAATGAAATTAAAGTGGACTTTAAAAGGTTAAACAGAAGCAGAATGATGAGCTTGCAGCAGAACTGGCAAAAGATTACTCAAGTGATGGCCCCTCACAGCACCTGAACGGATGCTGACTAACCTGAATCTTCACCTCAGAACTGCTGCATCTTCCAGCATCCTCCCAGGTTTCAAAAGATGGTCCCTGTGGCTCATTTCTGGTCTGTGACCTCGATGCTCTCGTTAGGTCACCAGGAACACTGGGGGGATTGAATTTATCCAGCACTGCAGTTCTAGGAAACACCTGCTTTGGTACCTTCTAGCAAGGAGTGGACTCATTCCTGAGTTAAACCCTAATTTTCATGGCTTATAAAAGGTTATAATTTACCAAAAAGAACATAATTCTGTGGAGTAAACTTGTGTACATGTGTATATAGGCTTTGTGCTAATAGGTACAAGATGAACATAACAAAAAACTGCAGAGTTCTTTTCTGCAATATTCCCATTAATTCCACTTTCTTCCCGTAAACAAAAAGGTTTGTTGGTTTGGGGGGTTTTAATGTAAGAAATACCCCAGTCTCTCTGTGGTAAGAGGTTATTTAGACACATTTTCTGAGTGTCTGTTTGTATCAGGCTGCTGAACTCCGCCAAGAGAAAAGGGACTTTGCAATCCTTCAGAGGATTCACTCCCAGCTCCAGGTTTGGGATTAGAACTCACATTGTTCCACTGGTGAGATGCACCCTTGGAACAGCTGACAGCAGTTCTCACATGCTGCATGAGCTGGGGTGTGTACATAGAATAAATCCCTTCCATAATTGCTCCTTTCCTTCAACCCAAAGGAAACATGTACAAGCCCAACGTCCTGGTGGGAGCCTTGAGGCTCTGCTCACACAGCTTGTCTGGAATTTGCATTTAGGGAGAATCAGCCGTGAGAGGTTTTGCATTTGGGAACACCACAAGACAAGTGTAAAAGATCCACGTTAGCCCAACTCAGCAGTGATGCTGCAGTAAAAGCTGCACTGTGGCACTGCCCTACCTGCAGCACAAGAATTTAAAGCCACTTCATCAGGTACTCTCAGAGAGATGTTGGTTACTGGCCAAATCCTTGTTTGCCAGAGTTTATACATGTAATGCAAAGGAGCAGGTCGGGCTGGGGAACGGATCGCCACGTTTTAGGGCGTGAAACTGGTGTAGCTCTACTTTGAAAGCTCCACAAATTTAATTATCACAGCTACTTTCATGGAATACCTGGTGCAGAAAAAGACATTCTGCAGTCTTTCACTGGTATAGCTCTTCAGATACACTGGCCTCTCCAAACATGCCTGTACACTCATGAGGGGAGAAATTCAAAAGGCAATGTTTTGAAAGAGAACCTACTGAACTTGTGCATGGAAAGATTGAAGAGCAAGAAATAATTTATACTGGGTAACGGTACATTGGTTTCTGCACATACTGGATAAAATATTGGCCATATATCTTTTATGAGTGTTTCATTATAGTTTCTTATCTTCAAATGATTCTGTTTCTTAAAAAGACCTCTTTTTTTTTTTTTTTTCCTCCTGTGGTGGAAGGTATGTGTGAATTATTCCTCTTCCAGTATTCATTCCTCTGCCAGTGTGGTTTGCATGAAAACAACACTCTGGTGCTTATGAAGAGCTCTTGTGATGACTCTAGAAAAGCCCAGGAGGGGCTGACAGTTGGATTTGCACCCAACAGACCCTCCAAGAGGAGGTTAAGATGAAAATCAATAAAAAATAAAGTTCTGATGCCGTGGTGAAACAATGTCCTGTCCCATGAGCACGTGTGGGACGTGGAACCAGCTCTGAGCTGGGCATCCACCACCCCCTGCGTCCTCCTGGGCTGCTGCAAAGACATGATCCCAGCACGGGGATTCCAAGAGTCCCACTTTGGAGAAGGGGAAATGAGGGTGGTGGAATGCTGGCACACAAACTCCCAACAGGCTCCTGGCTCAGCTCAGATGCAGCTCTCTTGCTATTAAACCAGAATAACTCGTTAGTGGAGCGCCATTCCCTGGTGGCCACACAGGGCTCTTAGGGCTCTCTGAATAATTGATTTGTTGTTTTTCTTTTGGGTTCAGCTACCAAACTGAGGGAAATATAAATTCTGCTCGAATTGAGCCTAAATAAACTTTTTTTTCCATTTGTTTGTTTGTTTGTTGCCATGGAATACTGAAGAAAAAAAATAAAAAATAAAAATAAATTTTAAAAAAGGGTTTTTTTCCACCCAGAAATGTTTGTTCAGGACTGCTTGGGTCCAGGTTCTGAGTGCTTCAGTCTCTGCTCTGCCCCCAGAGCTGAGCATGGGGCAGAACACTGACAAGGGGACAAAAAGGGGGTTAATTACCCTGTGAAGAGGGTGTTGGAATGGGAAGATCCATGAGTGGGGCAGGTGGCCTGTAAGACCACACAGGTTCAGGGTGAGCTGCAAAGGAGCAGCTCTACAGTTGGCATTTTACATTTATTTACATTTACACTTACAATGCAGTTATCTTCTGTATTTTGGTATTGTTTTTAACTTTTGAAGAGCGTGGGTTTCCTTCCCAAGAGGCTGCTCTGTATTTGGATGCTGCAGCAGTTTGTTACCTGCATTAACTGGCTGAAGCTGCTGCCTTGATCCTGGGCCTGAGCTGTTCCCAGGTCTAACCCAGCAGCCGCTCCATGCTGGGCTTGCCAAAAAGGAGGGGGTTTTGTGTGCTCAGAGGTATAGGCACTTCTTAGAACCTGCAAACATCAATGCAGCATCAGTGTGGAAAAAAGGATTGCAGTGAAGTTATTGATTCATTTTCTATATAATTTTGAAGCCAAGTCTGAATAGACTTTACTCAGTTCATTATCTCAGGTAGCAGCTATGACAAGAATTTCAAATAGGCTTAGATGTGATTGATTTCTGACAGCTCCTCTCTAAGCACACCAGGTAGCCCATCACAATGGCAAGCTGTTTCCTAGGGGTGTCTGAAGAGCAGCAGTGGTGGTATTCACAGGATATCTGCATTTACTGCAAGTGCTTCATGACATAAAATTTGCTCCAAGACCGTCTCTTTTAACCAGGGGATCCAAAATACGTGGCCTTTGGTGTAGATTGTGAAAATGGCAATAACCATAATCACCCCTATCAGAGAACTGTGTGTCCACAAGGCCATATTGTCATTTTGATAGTGCAGGAACAAAGCAGAAGTCAAGACAGGAAGGTCAGCAGGGGGAGGTTAAAGCAGCACTGGTTTGGGGCCAGCACAGGCAGGCTCTGATTGATCAGATCCACGTTGCAGCTTCTGCCTGCAAGGCTCTTCTGGCCCCAGAAGAGAGAAAACCTCTTTATCCTTCAAAGTGTTGCTTTTCTGAAAAAGTGACTCTGTGGGAAAAACTCTGCCTTCTTGTTTGAGGAGTTGTGAACCTGGCTGAAAGGCAAACCACCTATGTCCTTCCTTTCTAATGCTGGGTTTAAGAGAATATTAAATGGAAAAATGCACATTTCTGAGGCAGCAAACAGAGCCAGCCAGATTATCAAGCTGGCCTGGTTTGATCTGAGTCATAAAAATGACAGTAGAGAATGACTTGCTGTTCACTGCCTTGCAGTGTTTCCCTCACAATATTTGCATGGTTAGGGATTTCTGAATTAATATCAGGCCTATTTGAGGATTTTAGAGTACAGTCCTCCCTTCCTCTTCCCCTCCCTCCCACTGTTGACTCTTACAGTCCTGATAACTTCCAAGACACTCCTCCTCTAGATCAGAAGAGCATCCCCAGTGTTGTTCCCAACCCCCCTGGGCACCTCTCATTGTGTGCATGGATGGTTCCTACCGCAGCTCTGCGTGCACCACCTCCACCTTCCTCTGCCCTTGGTCCACACACATCTCCTGCCTGCTGGGAAACACTGCCAGGGTGCTTCCCACCTTTGATCAGCCCTTCAGGGAAGTGTCCAGGCAGGATGTTCTCACCACGACCAACAGGCTGTGGTGGTCCCTCTCACACCTCCCTGCACGGTGTGTGCTGGGGGCGTTGCCACCGCTCAGCTCCAGATGTTTGCAGGCACTGCCCCTCTCTGCTGGGGTGGGAAGAGAGCCCAGAGCTGAGGGTTCCCACCTGCAGAGCTGCCCTTGGTTTGACACACAAAGCTCACAAAGTCTTCCTGCTGATGGCAGAGAGGGAGGACTCCTCGAGCTGTAGAAGCCAACGAGGACCAGCAGTCACCTCGTCACAGACACATCAACACCATCAATGCCCTGCAGGGTGATGTCCAAACTGGGATCCTGCACGGCAGATCAGCCTTTCCCAAGGGCTGAGTTAAAGGGAAATCTTCACGTGGCTGAGCAGGAAGTCACAGGGGCCACTTCCATGAATGTTTCATGTTGTGGGTTTTAATGAGATGCCCATCAACCCAGCAGTGCTGCTGCCCACCACCATGTGCTGCCTCACTTCCACACCTTCCTCTTTCACCTGGAGAAAAGTAAATAAGGAAAACCACAGCACTTAAGCGAGACTGAGGCAAACCTTTTTACTTTGTTGGCTTATTCTACACCCCTTACACAAAGAAAAGGACTTTTTCCAAGTCCTATATAAAACCACTACTTTTTCTTCTCTTCAAAGTGTTCACTTGAGCAAAACAAGAACTAACTGTAACATAGAAAAACAAAGAGACTGGAGGGGAAGATGTATCTGAAAATGGAAATAGAAGCTGAAAACCAGAGTCTAAGTTTGTAAACTGGTTCTTTTTTTCCCAGTGAGCTGGAAGTAAATGTTTCAGTATTCACGTGGCCACCAAAGACAAGCAAACGTCAGGGGAGAGGGGAGGGAGAGGCAAAGGCAAAACCAACATATTTAGATCACAGACTCCTTGGACTTAGGTGTTTATTCCACACTTACTCAACACTGGGATAATTTTGGAGTTCACCATAAGGTCCCTACCCCAGCACAGCCCAGCCTGTTAAACAACATTTTCATCAAAGCTTTTACCCCACAGAGGAATCCCTTTCCTTGCAACCCAAATTTCCCCTTGCACTTCCCAGACTGTAACATCCACAGCAGGGATTGAGCATCAGCCACTCCTAACCTCTGAGTTTCCTTTTCATCCTGCTGGTATGAAGTTTTGCATGGTGGCTTTTCCAGGACATAAATATTAAATGTTAATGTGGAAGCTCCATCTGGAAGGCTCTTCATTCTCCAATTCTCAGCTCTGTTTCTTCCCATAACAACGAATAACAGAGATCATTAAATCAGAAGATTTTTATTTAGGAACACTGAGAATGTAACCTACAGTAGGAGTAATATGCAAAAAAATTAAGGACTAATGTTTTATTAACCAATTTTGCTTTATTGCTGCTTATCTATGAAGAAACAAGGAGATGAAATCATAGCAAAACAATTACCATAGCAAGTTTACTGCTGCAACAGAATTTGCCTTACTTTTTTTGTGTGCAGATTTATCATTTATCTTTGTAAAAACTGAGTCCCTCTGAAATTATTATAGAATGTTCCTGATTTTCCCAGCTTTGCAAACTCTTCCCAATATGAGATTAGTGGCTCACATAAGCAGGTAGAGCTTTGGAAATGAATGGAAGTATAAACTAGACTTGTGGTAAAAAAGGGACATTTCTCAGGCCAAAAAGCCTGAGAGCTGATCAAAGGTGGTTGTCAACCAGCTTTGTTTGTTTGTTTGTTTGTTTGTTGTGGAAAGGGGCTTGAGGGATATTAAAGGCAATATTGTTTCCTCATTGTTTATAAAACTATTAAAACCCTAGAGATTTCTCCAAGTTGTCTTTCAAAATATTTGAATGGAAGTTACATGCAAGCTCTAAACAGTCTTCTTGAAAAAATTAAGGTTCAAACCAGCCTATGTTGGCTCTGGTCACTGCTTTGCTGTGGAACCCATTCCTACCACCTTTTTAATCCATGGATTTCTCATCTATTATCACTTGCATTTAGAAGTAGAATCAATGTGGGTGGGGGTTTTATTCCCCTACTGTTTTAATCTCTTCTCTTTACGTGCACAGAAATAAAAGCAAAGAGGAAGCCCCTCCTGCTGATTTTCCAGTGGATGGATTAGGAATGGTTGAGGCTGATTTTTCCTGTAATTCCCTGGCCCAGCTGTTGCCCTTAACATACATCACAATCCCATTAAACACCACACAGGACTGTTGCAAAGCACAGGGCACCCATCAGGCTGATGCTTACCTGAAGGCTTGGGAATAGATTTTGTCAGGATCAAAAGTAATTACTTTGTAAAGTTCATTTCCCACCCCTCATCTCTTTGCTGCAAAATAAATATTGCAGGAGGATGAAATATGGACGGGTTGTTTATATCCATCACTTTTAAATATTAGTGCTCGATTTAGACAGCTCTTTGTTGGGGGAAAATCATTGGGATACATTATTCCAAGGTGAATAACAGAGTATTTCAGATTAAGAACTAAGGGAAGACTCTTTTTGTCATCTTGTATTGACTAAAGCAAAGGGAAGGGACTATTAATTTTAGGGCTAATATATCTTCCCTCTAAATGGCTACACCTTGTGAACGTTTTTGCTAACAAATATTATTAAAGTGCCTATCTGATTCAAGTTTTATTATGCTTTATTAAAGTAAATACACTAAATTACCTGCAAGGATCCATAATGACACATCATTTCATGCAAGTAATGGACATTTTAAAATTGCATTCACCTTCCATTTAAAGCCCACTTGGGATGGGAGTTTTCCTCCCCATTTTGGGGTGGTTTCATTCCCGAGGGCACACGAAGCATCAGTGACAGTGTCCAGTGGAGTTTTCTTCTTGCCATGCTATGGCAAAGTAGAGAGAGAGGAGTGGGAAAGTTTCATTTTCAATCCAGCCACTTTTTTTCCCACCTTTATGAAGTTTCAGTCAACTGGAAAAGGATCTCCAGAGGAGTCATGGTATGATCAGAACTTACATGGTAGAAAAACTTTCACACACAACACATGACGGTGCTTTGACTTCATTGGGGTGGGTTTTTGCTTCCTCTCACTACTCTCATTCTAATAAGTTGTTTTCCTCTCTTCATGGAGCAGCATTTCTGTGTATTTTTAAAAGAAAGGTGACATATCTGCTTTAGAATTTTCCATGCAGAATTCCAGCAGGATGTCCAAGTTTGGGTTTTTTTCACTCTAACAGAGATTTAGATGAAGGTGCCACAGCAAACCTGATCCTACAGGGTTTGTAATGGGTTGTCCTTTTCCCCTTCCCTCCAAGTCACACATTGGTGTCGAAGGTGCAAACAAAAATGCCACTGAGGGAGGGCCAGGAGGGTGTTTCATGTGGGAACTTCCTTCATAAACAGCTTAGAGAGACTTTCAAAAACCCCAAATGGGGGAGGATTTCGCACACGTTGTGTCTTATAACAAAAGGATCATCCAGAACATTTGTTAACCTGGGTTGGTGTGACAAATTCAAAGGGTTTGAAAGTCTCTCAGGACAGTTCTTTAAAGTGTGTTTTGCTCTCGTTTTCATTAAAGAACAAGGCTGGTGTTTGAAGATGAATCCTCAGCTGGAAAGTTGATTTTAGTTTTAAATGGAGAATTGACAGATTCTCTTCAATTAGGTTTGGCTGCAATCCATCCTTGTCTATCAACCTTTCCAGAGCTCCAGTTGCCTCATCTCTGATCCTTTTCTCTTTGAATATAAAGGTATGAAATTAAATAAATAATGTGTGACATTCAGGAAGAGGTAGACTAATGCAAATTTTGCAGCAAAGGGGGAGAGTTTTTTCACTGGAGCTTGAAGAGTGCTGAGGAATGATCTGTCTGTGATTCCAAGACCTAAATATCCTCAGGGAAATTTGAAGCCTTGCCATGTTAGATATCCATACCCAGAAATACAATTTTGTTTGCACAAGCATTAATTAGCAATTTTGGGACGGCTTTCAACAAGGCCAAGGATCGACTGGAACATTGAATCCATCCTTTCCCAGTGAGAGCTCTGTCACACTCTGCACACACCCCTTGCTGAGCTTGACAGGAGCTCCCCAAAATTGCTGACCTCAGTGGACATCCAGTTCAGGGTGGGTTGGACTGGTGTGCTGTGGTGGGACCTCCCAAGGAAACAGACTGTGGGCAACAACAAACTTCCACAGTGTCAGGAATTCACCTCCAGCTCTGAGTGCCTCAGGGAGCCATTCCCTGCAGCTACAGCTGTGGAGACAACTGGTATTGAATTGCCAGGGGAACTGGAGTCTTTCTTTCTTCAGCAAATCCCTTGTCCTCCATCATCTTTCCCTTCCAGTAAACACTTCCACGGAGATGAGGAGCAACAGCAGAGCTCAAACTGCCAATTCCATGGAATTCCCTCCTTTGTTGCCAAACAATCCTGGAGCTTCCTGGTTGGTGCAGTTCTGGCTGACCCTGGGGCAGAGAGCTCCTTGTCTCAGCATGGCCATCCATCCCCCCCTGTTTGCTGCTGACACAATTCTGCTGTCCAGCCTGACTTGAAATGCTTTCTCTTCAGTCATTACAGGAATTCTTATGGCAATAACATCCCGAGGACTCTTTTACAGGGAAATAAAAAGCAGGCTAAAATGTCACAGAACTTTATTAGACAATCCAAGCTTAACTGCAGATGAGTTGGTGCACTCATAAAAGATGATGCAATGTTTCTATTAACTCCAACATATGGTACCTATTCATGGGAGGACAGCAAAGAGAGATATCACTGAATGTTACTCCAAAATGATCAAATGAGGAAGATGGTTATTTTTTTTTTTTAAGTAGTTACTTCTCATTTGTTAATTACTAGTGAGAGTTTATGTAACACTAGAAGCTTCCAGAGGACACTGCCCATATAAAACTCTGATGGGAATTTGATTATTCCTGTGAAGGGTCTGATTGTTGAGAATATTTCCCCATGCCCTGGGATGGAAATGGGCAAAGAGCCCTGCTCCCTGAAGAGCTGCAGGTCTTGAACACCTTTCCCTCCTTTCACCGAGGTTCATGTGAGGTTTATTTCATTAATTAATCCTGCAGTAAATGATCCTTGCTGGTAGAAGATATTGCAGATAACACAGTTTAATTATTTGTGCCATTATTGTCCCTATCTTCAGAAATTTTAGTGATAAGCCCTAACAATTAAATGAACTGCATTAATTACAGTGCAAACTTCACTCCCTCTCGTTCTCCTGCTGATGAGTTCTGTACCATCCCACTTTGCCTTGATGGACAGTTTAACTGTGCCTTGGTGACAGGGGAACTGAAGAGCTGCTCGGAGTTAATCACATGCTGCTGAGCCCATTGCACACAGAGGGGTCCTGAGCTGGCAGCCCCAACAAAGCACAGCTACATTTTGGGTTTGACTCAGCTGAGACACCCACTGGATAAAGGCTGAGAGCTAAAGGCAGCTCAAAGCCTGCAATCAGTGGATGGTTAACTAATTTCAGGGCTTTTTTTAACTCTCATTGCCAAAAGTCAAGATGGTTTCTGAAGACACTTGAAGTCTATAAAGACTTGGCTAAATTACAGTTGTTCTACAGCAAGGGTGATGTGGAAGGGAGGGCTGGAAGGGATCCAGGGAGCTTGTTTTGACACCAAAGCTCCTTTAGAAAAGATGAAATCATCCTGGAAGGGCAGTGTGCCCTGGAGGATCAGACACCCTGGTGTGAGTTCATATCTGACTCTGTGATTAGTTGGACTCTGCATAATATTTACAGAGCCACCTCTTCAGGAGTCCTGATTCAAGCTCCCCAATTATATCATCTCTTTATTCAGCAGGGCTGAATGTCCCCAGTCTGCACAGATTGTCCCCATGACACACTTCCAGTGCCCTCTTTGCTTACCCAAGTAGGCAAAGGACACCTTTAAAAGGTCCCATAAAGTGTCCCAGTAATGTCACTGTGGGAACATAATGTTTGAGAAACTGCTGCTTTAACAAAGCATCATCTTCCCTCACACAATCAAGATTTACAAGTCTTGGCTGGAAATTCCCAGTTAGTGTCGGTGAAAAGTGTAGGATTCAGGACAATCATAACCTTACAGAGAAGGACAAGCTCCAGGAACAAGACATCAGTGAAACAGAGCACTGAAGAGTGCTGTTTCTAGCTGCATTACCAAACTGGTTTAAATAATAGTAAGAATTGAAAATGTAGGTCACTAATGTGCCAGTGGTGTGGGGGATTGGTCCAAAACAACCACTTCAAAGGGGAAAAGGAACAAAAAACAAAACAACAAGTTAATGGATGGTGCAGGAAGAACACCTTGAGTACTTATGCTGATAATTCCTCAGGCAGATGGTCAGCACAGAGGACAAGGAGCTCAGGGCAGTCACTACCCGAAAGATTTATGCCTCTCGCTGCACAGGTGGTCACCCTCCCTGCCAGGGGCCAAAAACCCAATCTCCACTTCCAGTGCAAGTTTGTGCTGTGCCACGTTTGCCCTATTAATGCTATTTATCATGTTGGGTAGATCCATGTTTCTCTCCTGCTTCTCACGGAATGCTGCACGTGGAAAGCTTTTGTGGCTCTTGGGAAGCACTTTCTGGATGACTTTGACTCGAGTTCGTACAGATAAACCCCCTCGACACTCTGTGGGACTGGGGAAAGAGTTCAGAATTTGGAAGGTGCTTTTTAAAAGGTATTACCTTTAAATTTATGAAATAATGCCTGCTGTGTCATGCATGATAAAATGTTAGGTGGTCTGGAGCATGAAGTTTGGAGATCCTACTCGTAGTCACCGTGTCAGGGCTGGCTGAGGCTGCTCCTCCTGCCACACACCTCAAATTGGTGTGATGCCTCCTCAGAGGACCTGGTGCAAAGGTGCTGAGGAGCAGCCCAGCTGCATTTCAGTGGGCCAGGTCAGCTCTGGTCCACCCCACACTCCTGTGAGAGGCTGGGGGCTTGAGTTGAGTCAGACTGTGGTTCATAACCCACCTGAGGTCCACCAATGCAAGTCAAAACCACTCAGGTTTAGATTTGTTGCGTTAGTTGGGAGCTAAATGAGCTTTGTCTGTTGTCATTTCATATGTAGCACTGGAGACAAAGTCCAGATGGGACATCTCTTTATAAAGCCCAGTATAAAGCCCTGCAATAACAAATCTGATCTGCTCTGATCAGCCTACAGACTGATCTGTAGGAGGAAGAAGCAATTTTCCTGGTGGTGCAGCTGCATCCCTTCCAAGCAGTTGTTGTTCTTTACTTGGTATGCTCCTGGGACGTGAAACTGTTGCCTCACCATCCCTCAGAGAACATCAGGTTATGTTGTTGCCCCAAATTCTCAAACATCTCACATGAAACAGCGAGTTCAGCTGTTCAGAAAAAACAGGGACACGAATACAGCCTGGTGACAAGTGATTAAAATCAGTGAAGCAGAGGAAAGGGGAAAAAAATCAAGCTGTTACTTATTAATTTAAAGTGACTTCAAAAAGCAGTTGCTAAACCTCTAGTGATTTTTCTGATACCTGTCCAGGCTGCAGGTGGTTGGTAAATGCTTAATAAAGCATCTGCTTGGTGACTCAGTTTCTCATGATTTCAACTGAAAAAAAAGAAATCATTTACTGCAATGATTTAAACCCAGCAATTTATTTTTTAAAATGTTGTCCTGATTTCAGCTGGGATGGAGTTACTTTTCTCCTCAGTAGCTGGACCAGTGCTGTGTGTTGGATTTGGGGTGGCAGTGATGTTGATAAAGGATGGTTTAGTTGTTGCTGAGCAGTGCCCAAGGACTTTCCAGCGCTGCCAGTGAGGTGTCTGAGGCGGGACAAGCCAGGACAGCTGACCCCGAAAGAGCAAAGGGATACTCCAGACCCTTCCTTTTCCCTCCTATTAAATTGCCTTCATCTCAACCCATGAATTTTACCTTTTCTTTCCCCCCAGTTCTCTCCCCACCCCTCTCTGGGGCAGGAGGGCAGGGAGTGACTGTGTGCTTAGAGCTGCCTGTCAGGTTAAAGCAGCCCAAGTGTCCTGCCAGGTGTTTCTGTAGCAGCACCCCAATGAAAATGGGCACATTTTTCTTATTTTCAACTGTGTTAAGAATTGATCCATCCTTACAGCCCTGGGTACTGTGAGTGAGCAGCAAGAAAAATGGATTTAGTTCTTCCACCGGGAGACACGGGTCCCACATTGTCTCTGCTTAATTTGCAAACCAGTGCCAGGAGGGTGAACACCTAGAAGAGTGTCTCATTAATATTAAAAAAAAAAGTATAATTAGAGTTGGTCCATTTCTTTCAGGGAAAAAAAGTATTCCTTGTAAGAAAAACATATATTGCAGAAACATTTCTTTTTTGTCAGATATTGAAATTAGAAAAGTCCTTCAGGCACTTCCCATGTTTGCCTACTTTCCACTGAAAAAATGGGTAAACAAGTTTTTGGAATCAACAATTTTCATATCATTAAAAAAAAAAAAAGTACAGCTTTAAATTATACGACACTGGGATTGTTTAAAAGAAAATTACAGAGAAAAAAAAGTTCAGCACTTCTTCTCATTATGAGTGCAAGTCTGCCTCTAAAATAAACCTCCTCTGATCCTGCTTTATATCCAAAGGGCAGAACACTCCGGGAGTCTCTACTTGCTGAAGAACTGAGAGTTTACATTTCCCCCAGGGAGAAGGGAAAGTGGAACAAATGATGAGACAATCACTGTATTCTCATTTTCTTCTCAATAGAACCATCCACTTGCAGACCTGCACCTCAGACTTGTTTGCATTTATGCTGCAGGAGCTTGGAATTCCTTCCTAGGGAAGGGGCCCCGTCCTCAATTCAAATTTAAATGTCATCATTCCCAAATGGAAAGGGGATTCCACTGAAATGGGTGCAGGATGTGAGGAGGAGTGAAGTGGCAGTGAAAACAAGAGGAAATAAAGGTGAGGGAATCCCAATTATTACAGCTTTAATTCTAAACCAAGATAGGAAATCGATGGCTACATGACTGTTTAAAAAGTCACCTAGCAGAGATAAATTAAGACGCCAGAGCTAAAGGCAGCAGTGAGAGCCCCAATCATTGCTTCTTCTTGTCCCACTTCTCAGCCATCCCCGGGCCAAACTGCCCTTCAGTGCAGCAGCACAGGCATAACCTGGGCTGGGGAGATCAGGAGACCTGGAAGGAGCATGGGTGCTGCTGGGGAGGATTTTCCAGAGCTGCCTGTAACTGGTGCTGAGTAGTTGTGTGTGGTGGCCAGGTTTGCCTGCCTTTGGTTAATCCTCTGTGTCCCTTAGACACTGTTGCATCATTAAATCCACATTTCTTTCTGTTGTATCACAGGTAGGACACGATTTGGATGATGTCACCATATCTGAGCACATATTTTGTCACAGTTTCTGCCTAAACATCACTTTTCCTCCTCTCCTTCCAGAGTAAGCACCAGGAAGGGATTGTTTTCCCACATTCCTGAAGCTGTTCAGGGAGTCATTCCTAATAAAAGGCAGCCAATGCCCCTACATGGTGTGTGTGTAATATCAGTCCATGACCCCCAGGAACTCTGAAGTCCATTGTCCCATTTCAGCAGAGTGTGACAGAGGAAAATGGTTGACAAGTTGGAAGTCAAGTGGAAGCTCCAGGGAAGCATCTTTGTCCTGCCTTGTTCTTGCCCTCATCCTCAGTGGCTTCTTGTTGCTTCCTGGGAGGATCCAGAGCTTTGGGCTGGACTGGAGGGTTTGTACTGGAGAACCATTTGCAAATGCACCTCTCAGAGTGTGAGCAGAGGTTTGGAGTTTCAGCATCATCAATTTTTGCTGGTTTCTTGATTGGGAATTGGATATTTTCTAACTAGAGTTAAAATGCAGCTTCATAGCCCAGTTGTACATGCAAACACAATCATCAAAGTGTCCTAAAGTGGATTTGAAGGTATCAGGTAAGTGAACATTAGAAGGAGAAGATGAGTTAGAGCCTTGAGGTCCTGGTGGTTTGTCATGTAGCTCCACCAACAGACCATCTTGGACCTTGGTTGCCTCTCCTGTAAAATGAAGTGTCTGTCTTGTCATCATTTATTAAGGCTTCAGAGATCTGTGCCATTTTTATTTGCTATTGCTCTTCTGCCCTTCACTTCTGTTATCTTTTCTTGTATTTTAAAAGCAGAAACATTAAACCTGTGCTACTCAAATAACTGCAGATTGTGCAAGGTCCTTCACTCGCTGTAGATAACAAAAAGTGGATATTTTGATCCTGTTCTGTCTCGATAAGGTGGCTGTGATGCGTGAGTTAATAGAAAATAAGTAGAGCAGATGTAGTAATAAATTACTATCTTGACAGGTTTGACACATCTCCACCCATGTACTGAGGATGAGTTGAGAGATGTGTGAATGATTAACGCTGCTCAAACGGGGTGGTTCTGAATTAGCATCTTGTGCTGCAGGCACGGGGAGCTGCTCTGGTTTGTAGCAATACCGAGCAATTAAATGCCACTTTCCATCCTCAGAGTGCTCAGAACACGAGAGATTATGTTCCTTTTAAAACTGGGATAGATTTTCCACCCCTGGGAGGCAGAGAAAATGCACAATGCTGACCATGAGCCCCAAAGTGTTTATGGCAGAGGGAGTTGCCAGAAGGGCACTGCAGTTCAAAATTTTACCACAAGATACTTTTGATAACAAATGTTGTTACAGAAGAGTTACCTGGTTGAGAACTTACAGGATTGGAAGATCCTTTGGGAATTTAAAGGATAGGAAGAGCTGCTTATTCTGTCTGGTCTGAGGACTAATTCCTGCAAACATTTAGGTGTGTACCTCGTTTAACTTTAAGCAGAGGGTTCCTTCCATTGGAGTCCCACAAATGTGAATGTGGATCAGAGGGAGAAAGAAATGTGGGCTTTCTGCAGGAGCCCAGCTCTTCACTCCCTTGGAGATCAGCTGCCTTTAATCCAGGCCTATTTCTGACACAGTTTTAATAGCAGCAGTTACTCTGATAGATGACTCTGTTGCATTCTTTTTTTCTTTGCCATTGTTTCCTATTTTTTTCTTCAAAGAAACCTTTTTTTATTTTAAGATTTACAAGAGAGAAACCGAAGTCCTTTGATCTCTACAATGTCTGTACTATTTATACCAGAGATGGGGAAACTGCTTTTGTCTAATTATTTTTGACATCTTGCAAATATTTGCAAAATTTTTCATGGGGATTAAAAAGATCCACAGAGTTCAATCTCTTCATGACAAAGGAACGGTGTTCTCAAAAGGAAAACAACTGTTTTTTTGTTTTCTCTTAGAGAGATCCCAGACATTTATCTTCCAACATGGCACATTTTATCTTAGAGCTCATGAGCACATCACATTTTCAGAATATCAGTAAGTTTCCATAAATAGAACTGCACCTTGCAAGATCAAATAAAAAAATGATAAGCTGGAGTGCATTTGGAAAGCATCAATTCCAGCTTTTTAGAGTGTTTGACTCCAGCTTTGTAGAAGCTCCCATTTCAGTGTCCAATATCTCTGAGCTTCTGAGAAGTTACCCATTAGAACAAGGTTTGGGAGGTTGTCATCACTGTGCTCCCCTCCACGGGCTTACAGAACATCTATCAAGTTATTTTTTTGTTGGTTTATGATGCAAAATAAATACCGTGTGAATAATCACACTTCCATTGAAAAGAACAGCCAGGGTTAGCAGCTCTTACTAAGACTCCTCATTTTGTTTCTGGGGGTTTTCAGTGTCGAGAGAATCTGAGTCAAGTTTGATGGGAATCAAGAGAATTTGGAGTTTATCAATTTCCACCAAAGAAAAAGTTTATTTTTCACAGTTTCAGGATCGTGAGGATATGGTCCATATGGTCACAAAACGAGGAGCTGAAGTTCATTATTTAAAGCTCATTGTTTTTTCTTTCCTCATGGAATATGGAACGTTGGCACTGACAGGCTGGGAGGAGGTTTGGGGGGCACAAGGAAGGTATCAGGTGTGTGATCCCAGCCAGGAAACACCACCAAAGCCAGGCAGGATTGCCAGTGGATGCTGCCTTGGCTGAGAGAGATTCAACCTTTTTGGAGAATTCTGGTCCCTTTCTCTAATGAAAAATAGATAATTTCCACTTTGAGCTTTGCTTTCTGCTGAATTTTCTGAGGTTTTATTCACTTATATGAGTGTGCACAGACAGTTCATAACAAAATAATAATATACAGCTTCCCAATAGTTACCAAAATTGTCCTTTTGAAATCAATGTGCAAAACGTGGGGAAAATGAGCCATAAGTGGTTCTGTACTACAGAGAAGATCTTTTTCCAGCTTCTTTAAAATGTTTGCATTTTGCACATGGAAGAGAGAGCAGCACTATAAAACTGAGACACGTAATGTCTTTAATAATACACATCTAGACATTATTTCCTTGGTAAATCTTTCTGGTCTCTTAGAGAAGTTGTATTTCTGAGACCTGACATGAGTCAGACAGCCCGAGCTGCAGCAAATCCCAGGCAATCCATTAAGGATGTCACAGCGTGTTCCTCACTCCATGTCCTTCCCAAGGTGAGCAGAAGTGTCACCAGCAAGTGGTTTGTGAAGGTGTCTGGGAGTGTTGGCAGGTAAATAATTTTTTTAAACCCAAGTTAACAGTGCATGTAATCATGTGCATCAATCTGATGTCTGTGGAGGCAGCTGTTCTGCTTGGTCTGCTCTGGTGAGGAGTCCAAAATGTGCGAGGCAAACTGGGAGCACGGGGCTGGCAAAGGAGCACGAGGAGAGTGGCCAGTGGAGCAGGATGGAGGGGTTATAAACCCCAAAACTGGGAGGGACAGAGGGGCTGTGGATGGAACCAGAGGCCTCACAGGCTGGTGGGTGGCTGTTTAGATCCCTCTGAGACTGTTGGAAGGGTGACAGTGTTCCTTCAGAGAGGGGAAAATGGCAAAACTTGTAAGCTAAAGTTGGGTGCAAGAGAGCTGTGTGGCTGCAAATGCCTCTCAGCTTTGTGGTATCTGCATCAGCTGGTTCATCTGAGTCTGGAGAGGTGTTTGCTAATGGTTTGGGGCACCTGGAGCCTGATCCTGCAGAACAATCTCAGCTCTTGTCTCTTTGGAAGGGTTTCTTTAGGCCCTGACTGACTTTCATTGGTGTCAGTGAGTAAAGGGGCAGCATAAACCACACAGCAGACTCTGCTATTTCTGTCACAGTGAGATCTTGTGTCACATCTTTCCAACAAAGGACAAGTTCCATCACTACTCTAAGATGCTCTTTGAGCACCAAGCAGTGATCAGGGTTATCTTCTGTGATCAGACAGGTCCCAGGGGCAGCCCATGGCTATGGATAAGTTCATTAGGTCTTCCAGTGTGCTTGTAAAATAAATAGGACTTTTAAAAATTGCAATTTCATATCTCCTATTGAACCCTATTACATTGCAAAGGTCCATTTATATTTAATTAAGATCCTTCTTCTCCTCTGTGCCACCTTTCAGAAGCAGAATCCTCCTGTGCTTAAGCCTGGGGGCCAAAGAGACCATCAACACCTCCTGTCTTTTGGGGGGATTTAAACATTTCCCACACCTTCTCCTGGCCCTGTCCATGAGGACTTGAAACTCCCCACACTCTCAGAGGGTCTGTTCCTCTGTACTTCAGCTGACTTCTCACTGCTGTATCTTCAGGAGGGTTTCAGTGCTTCCACCTCCTCTCTCAGCCAGAGCTGCAGCCTGAGTGGCTTTGCCAAGTGAGTGATGGCCCAGTGCTGTCACTCTGAGGATGTATTACTCACTCAGGGTATTTACATCTTGAGCTGGACTGACAAGGAGATGAAAAGGAGGCTTGGTTGCTTGGCCAGCTTTTGTTTTATAATTTAAAAGAGTTTTTGTATTCATGCATTGTATCCCTGATGCAGTGTGTCTCTATTTCACCCAGAAGCTGAGAAGAATTATAGCTCCCTCATCTCCCATATTCTTTAAAATACTGTGTAATAATCACAAACAGGGAACTGATAAAGAATAATTAAAAATCTATTTCTTATTAACCATTTGTAGTTTAAAACCATGTATTTCAATAGTAAGATAAGCCAGGCATGCAGGAAATATAAGATAAATTAGTGTTGCCACTTTGCCTGTCAACCTTCTAGGTCAAATATTTCCCAAGATGTCAGAAGTCAGTAAAAGTTTTCACAGAGGTTTCTGTTCTCTACTTGGAAAACAGATCCCTAAAACCAGCCTGGATTCATGCTCTGTGGGAACCCAGTTAGAGTGTGTAATACCTCCCACTTGGAAACCACCAGGAGCCTAAAGATCATCGAGGTTATTTTGAAAGGCATTAGTTCAGTTTCAGGAATCCCTTAGGGAAACCCCCAGTGAGTCATTCCTTGTCCTGCAGGAGCGCTCCAAGAGCCTCCTAAAGGCCAGAGCCCCGTGGGTTGGGACTACACAGGGAAACATGATCCATGCCAAGGAAAGGTTGGTGTAAATGAAATAACCAAACTTGGCACTTTGTGGGGTGTTCTATCAGCAAGTTGCACATTTTTGCCGAGCCCACAAGTCTGCTTGGCTCAGAGCATACAAACTCAGACAGCACCCAGCAGGTGTCTGCAGGAATTCCTGCTCCTGGAGAGATTTCCAAAAGCAATTGCACTCCTTTGCCTTTGATCTTTTCCCCAAGCAAAAACAAGTTGTTGTTTTCCTTTATTTCATTTTTCTCCTTCTCTTACCATCCCTTCCTCAGCCACAAATGCATTCTGCAGAATTTCTGCCCTGCCTGGTTTTCAGCTGCCATGAGGTATTTGAAATCTGAATGGCAAGGCTAAATATCTTCTTTCACTGTCTATACACCAATTATTTGCAGGAATCTTCCATTCTTCAAGTCATATCTCATGGCTCTGAATATTAACACAAGACCTCAAGCACCTCATCGACCTCCTGTAACTGAGTAGCAGAGCTGCTTTTAATTTAATCCTTTAGAAATTAGGTAGGCATTTGGAATTTAGAAATTTTGCCTCAGGAATTAACAGGGATGCTGTGCCAGAACATCAGCTGCCCAATATCCCTATATAGGTCTGACTGACAAAACTAAATATACATTGCTGTGTACTGAAAATCTCCAAGTGCTTCCACATCAACATATGTCTCGTGGGACACTCTGGGTGTGCCATCTGTCCTGCTACCTTGGTAGCAAATACAAAGATGCAGTGTCTGCTGCAAAACATGTACCATCTGAAGTGACTCAGGAAGTTCTGGTGGCAGTGTGGAAGGAAAGCTTGGCCACAGGGAAGGGAAATCATGTTGTGAGCCCAGGGAATGATGAGGTTTCCCCCACATCTCTCTCTTCCCTCAGCGAGGGAGACCTGCCCGCCCCTGTCTCTGCAAGGAGCTCAGAGACAATAACAGGGATTAACCCAGAACTCATCCTTATGTTCCAAATGAGCTGGTGCAGAGGTTCTCAAAGCCTGCTGGGATCATTTTACTTTGTTTCTGGGCATTTGTGTTTGTCATGGCAATGAAGAGGCCATTCTCCAGTTGAAACAAGTGGATTTAAGAGGCACCTTTTTGGCTGCTTTTAACCATCTGTTGTGATTACCAGAGAGATCTGAATAGTGTCTTCCCAAGAGGAAGGGCAAATGGAGCCCATGCTGGGATGAAGAAAGAAATAAATGGTCCATCAGAAGGTTTTCTAGTAAGAACTGAACCATGGCATGAAAAATGTGACAGCACACAGGATGGAAAGGAAGGCAAGGTTCCAGATGACAGGGCATGCAAATAAGTCTCTCATGCTTGTAGGCACCACAGTAATTCTCATCGTTTAATCCCAAAAGAATAGTCACTCACATCATTTCCTTCCATGGCAAAGAGCTGCCTTGGAGACACGACCTTGTGCTACAGCTCAGGGTCACAAACTCACACAGGCGTGTCCTTGCCCTCATGCCTTGCCCTTTCTCCATAAGCAGGGAGGCTGGGGTGCTTTCCAAGTCCTGGAGCTGCCCAGGAGCCGCCCAGGAGCCACCCAGGGGCCGTGGTCTTCTGCTCCTGTTCCACCCACTCAGTGCCTCTCCGTGCAGCATCTCCTGTCACTCACTGTCGTGCCAGTGGTGCTGCTCCCAGCAATGCCAGTTTGACAAAGGAGACACGAGCTGGTTGCCAGCAGCTGGAGGGAGGCTGGGGCAGGAGAACTCTTTGAAGTGTTTTAGGCATTGCTGAAATATTCACACACGCAAGAAGAAATCACTGTTTGCATACACGGATGGTAAAACGACCTCCGAGCTGCCTCTTTGGTACCAGCTGTGGTTCAGCCCCGTTGCCCGGGGCAGGGATGTTCTCTAATTGAATGGGAAGCTTCAGGACTTGCCTGTGCATCCTTCTCCTGTCTGGAATCCACTGCACCACCTTCCTCAGCCTCTCAGTTTGGCACAGGACTGGGAGGAGCCAGTCCGACCCACGGGCGCTGCCATCGTGTCACCACGAAACAGGAGCCGCAGCTTTTTTACATTTGAGAGGCAGAAATGAATCGTTCTGGGGAGGGAAGAGGACTAAAAGCAAGTCTGCACGAGGCCACCTGCAGACTTCAGTGAGTGCTTCACACAGGCTCTCATTCAGCAGCCTCCAAAGGGGTTCTCCCTCTCCCCCACCCCCACGGGCTGCAGCTCCACGGCACCTTTTCACTCGCCAATTTACAGCTGCGGCACCAAATTTGGATTTCATTTTCTCACAAGTGTCAAAATCAGAGAACAGTGTCCCCTACCTTACCAAGACTGACTCCCTCAGCTGATATTTAAGGGCTGACACATTCATTTCTTCCTACATTGTTTAGGATTTCCCACTCACAGCCTCCCTAACTGGAACATAAATTCTGGAGAAGGGGCTGTCGTACATCACACACTGCTTATCACTGACGTGAAGTCCTTCATCTTCAGGCATGCAAATTTCCTGCAGACATATGATCCAGTTTATGTGTGTGCACACTAAAACCACAGGGAAGGGTTGAGCCATTGATTCAAAGAGTTGGGGGAAAAAAAGTGTACAGTGCTATGTACAAGAGTTCTCAGTTATACTCCAACACAGTCAGAGGGACAGATCTCACCAGAGACGTGTCCCTGCTTTGGGGAGGAGAGAGGAGGAGCAAATCCCATTTCCAGTTTCCCATTTCAACAAAAATTTCAGATTCCTAGCCTTTATTTGCCCTGTGCTGTAGTACAGGTGCAACTGTATATGGTAATACACAGGTAATATGGTAAACTGTGTTCCAGCATACAGTGTTATAGCAGTATGAAGTCTGCTACTGGTGAGAAGAATCTTTGCACTGAAGGACATCAAAAGTTCTCTTTGCTCTCGGATTCTCTGTTTCCTTTAAGCCACTTGTGGTGGCCTTGCAGGTCACAGGTGGGTGGCTGTGGGTGCCTGTCCTGATGACCAGGAATATTGTGACCGTTCTTCCAGGCAATCTGTTCCCACAGTAACATCAGAAAACTGATCCTCTTCATTTTCCCTTAAAGAAGGTGAAATGATGCACTTGTCTCTCCATCCACGGGGAGAACAATCCAGTGGCAATGTATGTGGAAAATCTTGTTGTCCTCATCTCTCCCTCAATGTTCCCTTTGCCTCAGCAAAGCAGTCCGGGTGTTCTGTTGACATCTGCTGCCATTTCACTCCTTCTCCTCTGACTTCTCCTTTCATCAACAGCTTTCCCAAAGCAGGAATTTTAGATCCAGAGATAATTTACTTCTGCTGAATCAAATCAATAATTAGTACCTGTATTTTAACAAATGGTATTTATTTTATTTTTTCCTGTAATAACATGGCCTTGTTGACTGCCACAGAGTTTATGGTCCTCCGAAACTCCCACAAACCTGCTGCATTATGATACTTTTCTGTCTACAGTACTTAGCAATTATTTGATTGGATTTCATCATGTATTTGTCTTGGATCTTGTTTGCCAGTTATTCATGGAAAACCTCACAGTCATGATGAAAAGGTGTAGGATTTATAGTATTTCACATGACCAAGTTTGCTAAGGACAGGAAATGGGCTCTGTAAAGCTGCACCTGACAGCAAAAATTATTAATAATTTCCTAATAATATAAAACTTTAAACAAAGAAAACAACATGTGTTAAATGTTCATAGAAAGTGTTGCAGTTTGCTTATAGACCTGGTTAGATTTATAACAATGTCAATATATGAGGGATTTTTAAGCATCATTATATACCATGTTCCTGTTGATGCCTCTCCACTTATTGCTCTGGTAATACATTTGGCACAAGGGACATATATAATGCTAACATTTCTATGATATACATACCCAATAAAAGCTTTTTCAATTTCAGTATTTTGACAGGCAGATTCCATTAATACATCAACAACAATAATGTTCCTTTTCTTCAGGATCTAAGAGAAGAGGATTATTAAAAATTACAGACAATACCTCCATACACTTAATCTCTCCAAATTCACTTTACGATTGCTGTCAACATCAATAATGCCAGACAGTATAATCAGGTTTGTATAAAACATCACAACTCATGCATTTTCCAAAGGGGATTTGTTTCCCCACCTAACAACGCAATTGTTTGGGGCCTTTTTTTGCAGTCAGCAAACGATGCTCCCCGGTGCCTCTGGAGCAGAGATGTGCTGCATCACAGCTGCACCTCCTTCACCTCATCCCCTTCACACTGTGCCTTTGGTCCACCTTTGCATTGCAAATAATGAATAAATCATGAGAGGGGCAGGGAGAGGGGACAGCCCAGAGAACCCATGTCCCCTGGGCCATCAGAGAGGGTGTGGAGCAGCCAGGAGCTCCAGGGGATCGGGTGGTGGGGGAATCCCTGCCCCACTGGAGGAGGACTCGGTTGGTTGTACTGCTGGTTTAGTCCTCACCGTGAAATGGAAGGTGAAATCATTGCTGTGGAGCAACAATTCAGCCAGGAATTTTCCCCTGGATTTTAAAGAGTGCTTTGTATTTGCAGAGCATGAGAAACATGCTCATCACCAGGTACACTGCATGTCCAGCTGCTCTGGGAGCATTCTGAGCTTGGAAAATTCAGCTCTTACTGATTTCAATACATGGAGCAATTGAATCCTTTCAAAATCCATATTTTCATTAGGACATTCTGAAGAAAAAAACAACAAACCCCTCTTATTATTACTCTTAAATCAAACTGTGCCTAGTGATTTAGCCTTTATTGAGATTAGCTTCTCAATATTAGTATCCACTCTCACTCTGGCCAACCTTGCTTGGATCATTTATAAAATCAGTTTCTGTCATGCCATTGAAGGAAATAACTGTGTGCACCCCCTCCCACATCAGATTTATCACTTCATCTATTTTAAAAAAGTACAATTTATTTTTTCCATTAGTTTCCTCAAAAGTTGAGCTAAAGGTGAGTGACAGGAGTTGGTTACTGGACTCTGATGTTTTCCCAACAATTCTCTGAGTTGTCAGGCAAAGATTAAAAAGACACAGAGGCATTTGTGTCTTAAGTCTGAAGTGCTCCAAACTGGGAAGGAACTTAGACACCGCTCAATGCCTGTACCAGAGGTTCCCAACAGCAGGATGGTAAGTGGGGATTGCTCATTTCCACCCACTTTACATGGAATAAAGGGCTTTTCTTCCTTTATATTTAGCTGTTACCTGCATTTATTGCAAGCGCCTCTGACAGAGGACCCACAGCAGGGAACGAGTGCTGTGCTTGAGCAGTAACACCCCACAGCACACCAGCTCAGGAAGGGTCTCAGGCAGGGTGATCTCTGATCCCAGCACACGGATCCTCCCTGATCCCAGCACATGGATCCTCCCTGATCACAGCACTGGGATGCTCCCTGATCCCAGCACCGGGATCCTCCCTGATCCCAGCAGAGCCATCTGCAGCGGGATAACCCCGCTCCTCTTTCCCCAGTGCCCGGTTTGCAGCCCCCGAGTCGGATCCGTGGGATCCCTGGCCACAGCCCAGAGGGGTGAGCGCCCCCGCGGACGGGACCCTAATTAAACGGAGCCGTGATGAGGGATTGTCTTCTCCGAGGTGCCAAGATGCGCTGCCTTCTTTCGCCCCCGTAGGGAGGCACCAGCTCTGCCTCTGCTCAGGCACCGAGTGCCACCTGCCGTGCCCGCTGTGCCCCGGAGCTGCCCGCAGGTCACTCCCGACAAAAGGAGCATCCTCTGCAGCAACACAACCAAAAAAGAAGTGCTTCTACACCTGAAACAGCACCTCAGCTCCGACCTGAAATCAGTAAAACCTCCCACAGAGTAGATGGAAAACAGACTGAAATTTCTATGTGAGTGTATGGAATTTTGGTTAGGTAGTGGTTCTTCCATCAGCTGTCCTGCATGTTCATGCAAGTCCTTCAATAATTAGAGGCTCAGGAAATCTGAAAGGCCCTGGTTATTTATTTATGTTTTGTTTGTTGGGTTTTTTTTGCTAAGGGGTCCATGGGTATGCTGTGGTCAAACCTTGATTAAGATCAGAAAGTTCAAATACTGAAGCAGTTGACAGTGTTGATATTTAGCACTATAAAACCTGACTGCATCTCTGATAATCATCTCAGCAATCCAAAGCAAGAAAAAGAGTTTATAAAAGCAACTCTACAATTTTCTTGCCAAGAGACACGTCATGAGTAATCCTCGGGAAACGTGCCTTGTGGGGGTGCAACAAGCCCTTGAGTGACTGTGAGAAGACAAATACTAGGAGGATACTGTTAGGAGAAGCTGGTTCTAATAATGGATTTAATATTCTGTAATATGCCAGACAGAGCTATCATTTTGCATCCTTAGAAACAGCACTGTTCTCTCAGGGAGACAGAGAACAATAGAGGAATGTCACTGAGCGTTCCTTGACGAACTGTTACCAAAGAGGTTATGCAAATGAACGGAGTTCTGCACGAAGTTCCTTTTTCCAGTTCCAAAAGAAGACAGGCAGGACCTCTCTGATGGGTGGGACAGCACAAGGGGATTCCAGTCAAAAGCCAGAAATGCTGAAGTTTGACTAAAGTCAGAACCAGTTCAGGAAAGGAATTCTAGTCAGGCCATTGCTCTTCGAATTTCACTCCAGCAGGGGATTAGAGGCTGAAAATGTACTTCAAGTGACTACACAGGAAACTTTGCAACTGTTCTACGAGAGGGATTTGCCTGTAAGCAAAAAGATACAGGATTGTCTGCCTTGCTTAGAGACTGAGCCAGAATTAATAATATGATTTTTCTTCCTCCAGAGACCTTCAACTCAGATAGTTCCCAACAATAAAAAAAAAAGAAAAAAAATGAAAAAAAAAGAAAAAAGTAAAATTAAGAAGAAAAAACAATTCAAGGTCAGAAGATTTTACAAGTGATGAGCTAACACACCAGCACGATGTATATTTAATACATATTGATCAGCATCTCATGAACGAAGGATTTAGGATGAATCCATACTTTATTGCCAACCTTTCTTCCAATCTATTAGATTTTTGTGTTTCTAGAGCAGATTTGTAATTTAAGGGTAGGATTTAGGAGCCTAAAGGATGTAAGCACTGAGCTGTTTATGAAGTTCAATGGCATTTGAGAGTCTGAGTCCCTCAGGCTCCAGGCTGAATTCCGGCTGCAAATTATTGACAATAGTCTGTCAAGTTCAGAAAGCACAAAATGTTTGCCCTTTACAATAACAATATTTGTTTCACAGACATAAAATAACCCAGTCTCTCTTCCAGGGACTATTCTGTGCATATCTGGATATCTGACACAGTTTCACTCCATGGAAAAGTCAGCCTTGTTCATATGGGAATGCTGACTTTGCTTTAGGTTGACAATCACAAGTTCCTGCATAAAGGATAATATCACCTGCTCCAGCTTCTCACACCCAAACCCACCTTTTGCTCATCTTCTCCCTTACCACATCTGTTCAGCAGACCTTCAGCCCAGGCCAGCAATGCCTCCTCAGCAACTCTAACCTGGGTCTGATCCAAGGCTTTATTCCAAGCTCCCTTCTCCCAGGAGCTGATTTGATTCCAGCAAACACCCCAGTTCATCATCCCAGTGCTGCTGTCCAGTTGAAAGAGTCTTAGGACATAAACCCAAGTGTGAGGCTTGATGAAGATGGATCTGCAGTGTGAGGTAAAGATCCAGTTTGTCTTGTGGTCTTTATAGGGACATTTTGCAGAAGGAAATTCTGATAAAGATCTGCAGGTGCACAGCAGGGGAGCTGCCCTTGGGGTGAGGAATGGAAAGTGGACCCAACAGGGCTTGGAGACACATCCTGCAGTCCTGGGAGCTGGGCGGGCCGTGGGCAGGGAACAAAGGCTGGGTGCAGGATGCTTCATGTTAGATAAAGGACATTAAAGTTCACAGCTGTCATTGCATGACATTCCTGGACTACCAAAGTGTCTGTTTAAAAGTGCAGGGAGGCAGCAGGAGAATAGGATGGCTTTGCAATGGGGCCAAAGTAAGGCTGGAGGTGGCTCTGATGGGAATACTTAGTAGTCTCTGAGTTGCTCTGGCAGCTCAGCACATCCCTTTGCCACAATGCTACAAACAGTGATTACTGCCTGTACGAAGAGGGAAATTCTAAGGCAAAGTTAATTTACATCTTAAAATAGTTTCCTCTTTAAAAAAAACCCCACACCATGGTAACAAAATTTCAGTATTGTAATGATTAATGTCACCACACTGCGCTGACTCCACTGCCTCGTAATTAAACGGGGGCTATTCAGTTGTGTAGTGCTCGGCTATGATAATGGTTTATGTATTAACTCGTTCACCTTGCAATTTCTTGTGCTACTTTTCATTTTTAGAGGCACATAATGATGGAATGTGTGCAATAACACAGTCCCTGAGTCGTCCTGGGGGAAGGAGGGACACTGTTGCTCCTGGCTTTGTTTGAGTCTTTCTGATAAACTGAGATCAAAAGCTGGAAGTACATTTGCTGAGGGCTTTCCAAGCACTCCAAGCTGAGTAAGGGACTGGATACTTAATTCCCAAAGTCTGGTTATAAAAAGTTGCCATGAACCAAACGACAGCAGAAAAGCAAAAGTGGGAGGGTTGCTTTTGCTGTGAGTTGCCACTTGGTGATTGCAGGGTTTGAAGCACAGGAAACTCTTAAACTCCTGTTCAAACACACCTTCCACCCCTCCCCTGCTAACCCAGAAATGCTAAGGAACATAGTCTGCATTTTGAGCATTAAAATAAAATCCCAATCATGATGTTCCTCTGCCATGTTAAAACCACCTACATTGAAAGATTTCATTGGGATTTCAGATCAACAGATGTGTGTATTTGGGTTTTCCACCTGTTTCTGTGGATGTCTCACTCTGATGTTTGCCAAATGTCTTGCACAAACTATTTGAATGCTCAAAGTCACCCATTGAAGTTCAAGATACTGAAATATATCTCAGTTTTTCAGAGAGATTGAACTTCTCACTCTCCGTGCAAGCACAGGATAGTTTCACCCTCATTATGGTCTTGTTAGCAAATATCCAGCAACCTCCAAGCAGGGTGTCCCTTTTTCCTCCTCATTTCTCATAGAACTGGCTCCTCTACATGAAAGCACAGACTATAAATAATATTGGATCTTTAGCTTAAAAAATGCATATCCTGATGAATACCCTGATGAATATTTATTCAGCACATTAAAAATATCAGCCATGCCTGGCTTTCATTCGGCTCATAAACCTGAATATTCCAAAAAAGCTAAAGACAATATTTATTCAGCACATCAGCAAAGCATCAGCTGAGGGAACTTCATATTTCTGTTTGGGATAAGTACACACATCCTATTACTGGCCCGTGGAAATGCTTCATAATCTTTGGAAGTATTTCTTTGAGACAGGAAGGGCTGCTCCCATTTCACAGTTGGAGAGATGTAGTAGACAGATTTATGGCATTTAATTTCCACTAATTCCAATGGAGGTAGATGCTGAATAGTTTATTAAACTCTGACTGCAAGTATCTTGCCCAGGGTCACAGAGGAATCTCCTGAAGGATGATTTTCAGAGTTGTGGATCAGCAATGAGCCTTCTGGGACACCAATTTTCCTGGTTTTTCCCTCCTGCTGGGAGTACTTTATTTTCAATACCATGACTAGGTGTGCACAGCAGCAGCACTTTGGCTCTTCAACTCAGTCTCGAGCCAAACCTTCCCCATTATCCATCACCCCGTGGTGGGATTTGCTCTCCTGCTCTGCTTTGGTGCCACCTGGATCCTCAAGCAAGAAAACTGAAATCATTTCTTAATTATCAGGCTTGGCAGTGCTCCCCAGCTCCTGTGATGGATGTGTGCTCCCCTTACCTTTTCCTGTTCACCTGAAACAAGATGCAAACACAACCTGTCTCCTTCACCTGAGCTCCTGGATTTTTGGAGAGAAACACTGTTGTCTGGAGAGGGATTGTGCACTTTGAGTCCTCACCCACGCAGGGAGTTGCTCTGGAGACACAACCCCTCCCTGGCATGGGGATGTCTGTGTTCGCCTCAGGACAGTGCTCTGCTAACAAACAATATTAGGTCTTTGTAGCTTCAGTGTTGAGTCCCTCTAGAATTCTTTATTCTTGCTTATTTTTGTTTATTCCGGTTTGGATTGGAAGAGATAATTCTTCGTACCGTGATTTCCAAGTTGCTCACATTCTGCAGTCCAGACTTTCTCATCTTCTGACATTATTGGGAAAATTGAGCTTGTTTTTTACAAATTCCACGTGTTTGTCTCCTACAAATGTATCCTCTTCTAAACAACCTCTCATCAACAAGACATGGCTCCTATTGTGTCCTGTAAACAGAATGTCATGAAAGCTCTGACCAAGAAATGTGTGGGGCCCCATCCTCTCCATATGCCTCATTTTAACACTTTGGCTTTGCCAGAATCACCCCTGATTTTCCCTAAAACAGCAAAAAGAGGAATCAGGTACCGGAGTGGGAAATTCTTTCCACTGTAGATGGAAATAGGAATTCACTTGCCACTACTGCTTTCAGATGAATTTGTAAGTGAAAAACCCTTTTATACTGTCAGTTCTCTAACAGGGAGATGACAGGTTGTCTTGGTTTTCCATCAGCTCCAGCCTGTGTCAGCAGCTTTTCAGGATCCAGGATACATTCTAGTTTCTACCCTAAAAGCCATTTCTTTGTGTTGCCTTTTTGCTAGGAACAACTGTGAGTGTTGCTGCCTTGTAATGTGGTTTTTCTTATTTTTACATATAAAATTCTGTGACATGTTCTTTAGAGAGTTTGCTGGTGCAGCCTCCACAATCATCTTGTATTCTTTTCCATATTCCTCCTAAAAGCAGTTCAATTAAATAGGTCAGTGGTGTTTGTGTTAATCTAAGCAGCAGTCTTGGCAACATGACAAGCTGGAGTGGCCTGAGTTTCGGGGGGGTTATGACAGTCCTGGCTGGAGCTGATGTTTTTAAACAAAATGTTTGAAAACAAAACCACGGATGCTTTTAGATGTGAGATTCCCAGCCCTGGCTATGTAGACGGTGCTCTGGGCAGGAGGCAAATACTACAGGATAAAAAAATACCCTTTCACAGATATCCTGAAATACAGGTTGAAAAAATTCAAAAACACAAATAGTAGTTCTGTGTCTTTTAATGCTTTTCTCGTGGGAACATCTTGAAGCCCTAATTAGGGATTAAAATCTCTTCTCTCAGGCTCTGTCAGGGACTAAAAGCTGCCCAGACAATGCATAGATGAGATTCATTGATGTTTGATGGAGATCAGGGAGGATGGTGAAGATCTACAGTTCTGAAACAGGTGAGTTTAATCTTTTTTTCTATTTCTATACTGCAATGCTCATCTTCCCTAATCCTAGACATTTCTCCTTTATCACTTCCTTGGAATTAATTCAGCACTTAGAAAGGTGCTGCTTGCCTTGCCAGCTGTTCACAGCTCTCCCTCCCCAGCTGAGCTCCTGCATCCCAGAGCTGACTTGCCCTGACTCTCCTGCCTCGGCTCTTGGCCTTTCTGAAGGGGAGGCTTCAACTCTGACATTCTGTGGTACCTTGCAGATGCCCAGGGGAGCAAAAAAAGGGGATGGAGAGCCTATCAAAGCACCCTCAGCACCCGAATAATCAGAATTTGACCCAAGGTCCAAGAAGGCTTTCTTGTTTAATTGCATTTCTCTTGCATGGTTTCGCTTCTGGACAATAATCTGAGTGTGAGAGGCAGCAGATTTCAAGTCAGGAAATTTCATACTAATCCCAAGAGCATTTATATCCTCAAGAACTCCAGTCTGGCACTATCAAATGCCTCCCTGGGCCATGACTTGGGCATTTTGAAACACTGAATGAAGAGAGGGGAAGTGACCTCCCCTCGTGTTTGTTTCTGCTTTGAAGAATCCACACCCACAATGTGCAAGGAGTCTGCTCTGGCTGTGGGGTTTATGGGTCTGGATAGTGGGTTCTGTCTATGGGATTTTTAAGTTTGAATAGTGAAAATATATATGAGAATATGTCAAACGTTTATATGGAAAGTTACATATTGAAGGCCAGTTGCAAACATACATTCTGTGCTCAGAAGAATTCATTTGCTGGTTTAAACAGGTTCTACCACATGTCCTAAGCTTTTAGAAATTCTTTGAATAGAACCCTTTGGAAAAGCAAACAGGATGAAATGAGCTGATAAAGCACAACACAGATCCAGACATAGAGATATATTACTTATCAGCCTTTTTTGCTGTCTCTTATCTGGAAGAAAAACGGTGGACAAATAGAAAGATTTCTATAAAATGGACATAGATAAGGGGAAAAAAAATCAGAATATCTGCTTAAGGTTTCATATTGGCCTCCCCACATCCCTTCTCCTCAGCACTGTTGTGTAGCTTTCAGGTGGTGCTTTCCTTGCAGGATGCTGATGAGGAAAGGGTTTTGCCTAGAGAAAGAAAACTCCTCTCCACTGACTAGATAAAAATACACATTTTTGGAAGTAGATTTGTTTTCAAACAGGGTATTTGTAATCCTTCCTTGGTTTTACCTCTTGGTACTGGCAGGTCAATAACTGGTCTGCTTGTGCCATCTCCTGGGTAATCACTGAACTGCCTTCACCCAGGAAAAGCCTCTATCAAGAAGCATTAATAATTATCAGTGCCTTGAAATAGTTTGCTAATTGAATCCCTGAAGTAATTCTCTTTCTTATTTTATAGAATTTAGAACAATTCAAAAACTACTGACTTATTAATAACATACCATATGCAGCTATTATGAATAATCAGTAGACTGTACAAAAAAGATAGTTGTAATTGAAGTCCCAACAATATTGATATATTTAGTGAAGTTATGTTTTACCAAAAAATACATTTTTATACTGATATTTTGCTTATGAGAGCCCCATTTTTTCAAAAGATAGGGTTTTAATTTCTTGGGGATGATCAAAAAGAAGGAACAGATGTTGGCTGTGTTTCATGTGTTACTAGAGAAAACTGCTGTGTGACACTTCATTTCTGACACAAGTGGTGGAAGAACCTACAAAGAGCAGATGATGCTTCATGATCTTCTGGAAATTTTAGCTTTGCTATTCTGTGCATTCACTGAATCCCTCCTGTGAAATCTCACATTGCCTAATTACACCTGTCCCGGGGACAAGGGGAAAGGCTGAAGGGCCTCCACTGGCTCCTGCAGCCCCATTTGCCTTCATTTTCCATAATATGGAATGGGTTTCTTGCAAACTGGGGTTTGCTGCAGTGTCCTCAAAGGGAGAGGTGGCACAGAGAGAGCAGAGGAAATCCAGAGATTCATCCTCAGGGTGAAAAACGGTCCTGGGAATTTGAGTTTCAGCTCACACCTCATAGGGGTAACTGGAACTTGCAGATTCCTACCACAAGCATTAACAAAGTGGGCATCTGACATACTGAATATTCGCATTTTTTCAAGTGCCTTTTGCTTTCTGAGGAATGTGCCAGTCCCAAAGAAATGAGCATTCAGGGTGGAATTCAATGATTGCAGCAGACATGGTGAGTGATGCTATTGCAGCCACCCAGAAAGCAGCTGGTCAGCCCCAGGGCCACGTTTCACCAAGAGGGTCAGCACAGGATGTTCCCACTGTGAAGGCTTCTCAAAACTTTGAAAAGTAGCAGGTAATGGCAGTGTGAAGAGCAGGGACAGCACAAGGAAGATGGTACAGCATCTTCTCACCTGTGCTTTGAATTTGCCTTCACTCAATTTTCCCCGATCATCAGTTTTCCATCCAGCTGCTATTACAGGCTAAAATTGAAAGCCACATTGGAATGGCATAAATGCCTCTTTTTTTCTCAGTCTTCAGCACCAGCACAAGGTAAGAAAGGAAAGCCTATTTTCAGTTTCTTTGGAGGTGATTGTGGCCTTTGAGCTCAGTTGGGAAACTTTGCCACTACTGCACGTGCTACGATGCCTGTTCCCTGCTTGCCCTCAGAAAAGCTTCAGAAAAGCCTCCAGCTTGGCCTTTGGGTTTTTAATCCAACACTCTGCTACTAAGTGTTTCATTATTAGGATTGTGAAATACAACAACACCTAAGCCATTAATAGAAGGATCTAATTATAACCCTCTCAGCATGGGGTTTCCCCTTCACCGATAGAATCTCTTGTCATTTACTCGTCCTTTAAATGACTTCTTGCAATAGCTTAAGCCGGATAAATGGATCCTTCAGAGGGGAGGAAACGACCCCAAACTGGCACAGAAAGATTTGATTAAAACTTACCCTCCTTCTGTGGCAGCCCAAAGCTCCCAGGGGTTGCCATTGCTCAGCAGAATAGAGGAACCAGCAGACAAGGAAAAGCTTTCTGTCTGAGACAAAGCCTTTAGCACTGCTGTGCCCCATCCCCTCCCTGCAGGATCTGCCTGGGGTCAGTGCCTCTTGTTTCCTTTAAAACTCCCTGTCAGAACTTTGGTTCCAGCCCAGTTAACTTCCCCTTTACTGATTGTGGGTCGTTTGCTTTTAAGTAAGATCTTTATAAATGAAGCAAAACAAAGAGGGGGATGGAGGCTGTGGAGATAAACATGTGCTGCTGGGACTGCACGGACTTGGGCACAGCAGGGACTGGGAGCAAAGGGGGTTCATGGGCACCTCGGCAGAGCTCTCCCTTTGTGATGCCTAAATAGCACAGAAAAACCTGCTCAAAGACTGAATTTTATCTTTAAACAGCAAAGGTATTTATTGGATACAACGTTGGAGAGCCCCTCGATTAGCATCGGACAAAGAAGCTCTAAAGTTCCAGTGTAAAGTTGGGGGTTTATACAGGTTCTGGGGTGGGTTACAACATTTTACATACATATTCATTAGGTTTAGGCATCTAATTATAATATTCATAGTAGGCGGGATTTGGGCAGAGCCTGGGGTGAAGTAATCTTTTGGGGAGGTTTTTGGTGGTCATTCCTGTTTCTTCAGCCTCAAAGAGGTCCTTTTCTCTCTTCTTCCTTGGTTGAACTTTTCACTTTTTCTCTACATGTCCAGGCTTGCAAAGAAAACCTCCTGATTCATCCTGACTTGGTACCTTCTTGTCTCTCTGGATGCCCGCTCTGTGTTATCTCTCTTGTAACACAGTGGGAGGGATTCCTTTGGTCAGTTAATCTTCAGAAACTTGTTTGCCCAGCTTAAGACATCACATCTCTTAGTGCAAGGTGCTGAGTTCCTTGTGCTGTCCCTGCTCTTCACACTGCCATGACTTGCTACTTTTCAAAGGTTTTGAGAAGCCTTCACAGTGGGAACATCCTGTGCTGACCCCCTTAGTGAAACATGGCCCTGGGGCTCACCAGCTGCTTTCTGGATGGCTGCAATAACATCACTCACCATGTCTGCTGCAATTATTGAATTCCACCCTGAATGCTCATTTCTTTGGGACTGGCACATTCTTCAGAAAGCAAAAAGCACTTGAAAAAATCTCTGACATACAATATTTAGTATGTCAGATGGCCACTTGGGGTTTCAAGCAGACCCTGAGCAAACCAGAGCTTTTGGGTGCTGCCCCTGCCATGGAGGGAGCTCAGCACCAGCCCGGGCTGTGGTTGCACAGAGGGCACAGGGGCTGCTCCTGGGGGACCCTGGGGACACCAGGGACAAGCAGAGGGGCCTTAGGAACAAGCATGGTGAGGTGGCTGGACTGAAGGTGGCATCCCTCAGGCCAGGTTTGCTGTGAGGCACTGGCAGAGGGTGTATGTCCAGCAGGGTCATCACACCAACCTTCAGGTGAACCTTTGAGAGCTCCCTCGGTGACTGGGATTGAGATGGTCCACTCTCACCCCCAGAGCAGACAGGGCAACAGGAGCTTTGAGGACAAACCTGCCTGGGGTATCACCTCATCAAAGTCAGTGGGGACCATGGACAGCACCCAGGGATTGGCTGCAGTTGTGGCAGGGCAGGGTTAGGTTGGGTCTCACGGAAAGGTCCTTCCCCCAGAGGGTGGTGGGCATTGACCAGGCTCCCCAGGGCAGTGGGCACGGCCCCGAGGCTGCCAGAGCTCCAGAAGGGTTTGGATGATCCTCTGGGGCACAGGGGGTGACTTCTGGGGATGATCCTGTGTAGGGATGAGAGCTGGACTTGATGATCCATGTGGGTCCCTTCCAACTCAGCATATTCTGGGATAATATTCAGCGTGATGTGTGCCACAAATAAACCTCCAACACTCACCTCTTGGTGGCTCCTGACAGAAACCTCAGCCATTAAAGAGCAGCTGCCTGCAACGGTGTCTCTAAAAGCCCGTTGGACACAAATGTGAGATGCAGGGGAGAAGGGCACTGATTTATGCCTCATTTTCACTTCGTGGTAATCACTGTATCTCATGAAAGCCACTAAATAAACCTTTTTGATTCGAGTCATTTGGTCTCTCATCAGCCCAGGCCTCCCTTCTGCCAGACTCTTCTAAAAAGTCAGTGGTGTCTCAGGCAGATGTCTCTAGTTTTTAAAACAGTGGAAGATCAATAAGCTAATTTAGGTTTCCTTCACTCCCATTTGAGGAGAAAAGTCATCTGAAACCTTATGCAAGGATGGAGAAAGAAGTAATTGCCATGTAGAGCTGAGACACACACCTACAACCCAGACTTCTTTCTGGAGTTTTGCTGTTTTCCGGACACCCAGCTGGGGGGATGCACAACCCGTCCATATGTTGGTTCTCTGTGTGACTGTGTCAGCTGTTTCAGCCTAAATTCCTGGGGTTTAAAATGTGAACATTACATTTTTACCTCACAATGATTCTGGGAAGCTGCATTAGCTGACTGTGTGTGAGTCTACTAAATCCTTGAAGCCACAGAAATAGTAACTGTAATTACCTGTATGGGCACAGTGTATATGATTGTGAGAACCTCCAGTGAGCATTCTCATTTGCCAAAAAATAGTTTTTCATTAACACAGTTCTTTCTGTCCCATGCAAGAGAAAGAGAACTTTAGCAGCTTTGGGTGATTGCACACATGGTGTGCTCCAAACCCAACACAGCTTTCCATGAACAATAAACATACAGAACACTTCCATTATTATTTTTAATCTTGCATAGTTTTCACAAGAAGTAGCAGAGCACAGCAGAGTTCTAAGTTTAGAAATCTGGGTTTCATTTGCAATAAAAACATCACCTCTGTTATTAGCAGTGCTGCTGAATTACTGACCTAGTCTGAAGTCTTCCATCTGGAATTAGAGGCTTATCACAGGAGTGATTGATTCTGCAAACACATCTTGCTGCTGGCTTTTAGGAAAATGGAGCTGCCTGCCACTCAGCCAAACTCTTTTCTCACACCTGACTGAAGTTTCCAGCCCTGAATTATTAGATAATAATGCCCCAGAAAAAGCACAATTTATTGTTTAAGCAGAAGGAGAGCAGAAGAAGAAACAGAAGAGCAGAGCCTCACCCACCAAAGTGTTCTTCTCTCAGACCACACAACTGCAGCAGGACTGCAGCAAGGTTGGAGTGACTCCATCCCCCCTGCGGGTGGAACTCCCCCAAAGGCACCACCCCGTGCCCGAGCCCTGCAGGGTGGCACCCACAGCCCTTGTGCCACATCCCAGCACTGGGCATCCCCAGCACCTCAAAGCAACACAGCTCTGGTCTCCTAAGAGGGAAATTCCACACTGCCCCTTCCTTATCACCCCCCGTGTTTTATCAGTGGTGCTCGAGGAAACCCGTGGGTCTCCTCCTCACAGTCCCTTGGGGCCCATTTAGGGCAGGTGGTCATGACCGTGTCTCGGCTGCCAACAGCTCCTTGGCATTTCGGGGGGTTCCTGCAGTGCCATAATCGCGACCACCAGCAGATGCCAGCGCAGCACACGAGCACCCAAAGCGACTCTTCCTGCTCCAGGGAAGGATGTGCAGACCTCGAAAACGTCTTCTCCTCGGTGTTTCAGTGTCATATAGATAGAAAGCATCTATCTTCGGGTCAGGTCATTTTTTTCGGATCAGGTCAGATCCACGTGGCACTGCATGAAAGTTCATATTGGATTTAAAGAGAGCGTTTACTGGGAGAAGGACTATCTTACTGACCCAACAGGTAATTGCCTTCTCTCTTCAAAACTGGCTTATTTCCTCATGGAACTTTGTTTTTTCCTATGCATACTAAACTGAGGATCCTTAATATCAGCTCTTCTATTTGTGTGACTCTGCACAGAATATGCCAGAACCTCTCCACCACCTCTGCAGAGCAGAGTGGACCCTCCAGGCACGTCACATTTTTGGCTGCCCACGTGCAAACAGTGAAGGCAGAAGGAATAAAAGTCCGAGTTCTCGTGGTGCAAACACACTGCAAAGCTTTTCAGGTGGTTCTTTCTCCCGAAGTTCTCAGTGCTCCTGCCAAAAGCCCTTGCAATTCCATAAAGTACTCACAGCCTTCTGAAATCAGTTGACTGACGGAGATCTCTTCTGGCAGATTTCTTCCAGAGCAGAAAAACTTGGTCCCAAAGTGTTTAGAAAGTCAAGAGGCAACTCTTCACTGCCAGTGCAGACAGAGCAGAGGGAGTCACTGTGCTCTAGCTCTCCTTCCTCAGAGTATCTGCAAGGTTCATCAACATCCCTGGAATCTTCCAGTGTGCTTTGGTAATAGAGTTTCTGAAGAAGGGAACAAACAAGTCAAGTCATCATGGAAGCTCCTACTGCCCTTCTGAAAAGTAAAGGAATTCATGGCATGCAAATTAGACAGGTAAACCTGGAAGTTGCAGGGGAGAGTATGAGCCTTTCTCTGACAATGAAAAGTTCTAGTGAAACTCTCAGCAGTGACCCTGAACTTCCCCCAGGGTACAAATGAGGCAGATAAAGGGCATTTGGTTACCAGAGGGCTGGCAAGGGAACCTGAGTGGCATGGCACGGAATCTGGCCAAGTAGCCATGAAGGACAGGCCTGGAAAGATGCAGGAGTCAGACAGGACATGGGAAGAGGGAGTAGAACTTCCTTGACAGCACAGCAGTGCAAGAGTAGGTGACTGAACTTTAACCGTGCCAGAGAAAGCATCTTAGCCCCACTGCTCCATCCTGAAGGGTCTTTAAAGGTGACAGATCCAAGCCTTGCAGCAGCAGCTGATGACCAGCCAGAAGTCTGGCAGACAAGTTATTCTCAGCAAGCAAGAGTCTTGAATGGTTCCCCACCAAATATATCCCTTGCTTTTGATGGCAGTGCTTCTGAGGGGTGGGCTGAGAGCAGCTGAAGCCTTGGCAGCTGCCCAGTTTGGAAAGCCTTTTCTCCTGTGCTTACAAACCAACCTGACAAGGGAGGAGTTCAACAGTCATTTCTTACCTGACCCAGGAGTTGGTCCACCCTCTGTATGAGGTAACCCAGGTGTCTTGCTTGGAATGTCTCATAATCACTGGAAAGGCAATTCTGGAACACAGACAGAGTGTCTCAGGTGTTCTTTGCAATAGAGAACACAGTACAAAAATCCACAGTAAAAACCTCAGAGGTTTTAAACCCCAGAAGTACATCTTACAGTCATAAAACCACTCATAAATCCTGCCCATGCTTTTACAGTATGTTAGGTAGAAGTCGTTGACCAGCAGGTTTTTGACACATACCTGAAGAAAGGTATGCCAAGAACTAAGTAAGATTTTGTGCATATCAATTAAGGTACTGTAATAACAAGTTTGGAAGAAATTACACCTCCTTATTTTCTAACTGAGTGATATTGTATCATTCTTCCTACTGCTAATAATACCAGACCTCATTCTTAGGATACCAGTTTCTGTGGTATGAAAAAGGGCATTTTCATGAGGAACCAGGCAGTTACCTCAGCAATCACTTCTTTTCCAGTCTCCACAAACACAGGTGTTGGAGCAGCATGATGTGCAATATCCAGCTTAGCCTGCACACAAGGAGAGGGCTGGTGTTAATAAGGAACTCAGCTGGGCTGGGAAGGATCACACATTTGCAGACTATTCCATTTTCCCCTTCCTGGCTGAACACTGGGTGTAATAGTGTGACTGCTTCCCATCTCTTTGAGTCACCAGCAGGATGAGGCACTTGGGGAGCTCCTGCTGATACTGAGAAATGCTTGGAGTGGAAAGAGTCTGCCACCAGGGTGGCATTATCCAGCCCACCCAGAACACCCCTCCCCAGACATGCTTAGTGGCCAAAAAAGACCTTATTTTTCTCAGTACCAAACCCAGAGGAAAGATAATTAAGGAGATGATTAGCAGCAGATTCAGCCACAACCCTGGGGTTATGTGAATATGTGCTTTGACACTCACCTCAGAAAAAGGATCTCTGCTCTCTTCTTTGCTATAGATGATTAAAGATTGTTCACCCTCCTGAGGCAGAATGATGGGTTTGCCTGTCCCTGCTGACCCACAACTCGAGCAAAGCAGAATGGTGGCAACTGTGCAAACAAGGAAGGGAGGGGGGAAAATGGGCACTGGGGATGGCTGGGCATGGCTCAGCACAGTGGGACCCAGCCAAAGGAGCACCCTTGGGAACCTCCAGCAGTGCTGCTGTACAGAGGGAAGGCTTGGCTGGAGCAGGAACCTGCACTGAGGAGCACACAGAAGAGATCACAGCCAGGGAACCAGGGGAGCAGTGCCCAGGCAATCTTAAGTTTTACTTCAGATAATGAGTTGCTGGTTCGTCTCTTCAGCATTAACCAACATAAGCTGGTACAGAGGAAGCAGCTCTAGAACAAATGTAACCCCATGGAATTCATTAATTCCAGGCTGTCAGTACACAGGCAATGTCAAAAAAAGTCAAGTACTCCATTTTATTTAATGCAAACAAGAGTATTTACTTAGTTGTGCTGGAGTTCAGCTTCACAACACTTTGCATTTGCCAGTCACCATCCAGGTGCAATATAACCATGATTTTAGTGGATTTTACTTCATGAGCTGCAATTGCAATGAGGTCCAAAGAGGAGGTGACAGACAAGCTGCACACCCAAGCCAGGAGGTCACTTACCGAGCAGCAATAGGAAAGCCATTAGTGTTACTGCAGCAGCAGCACCTCCCAGCCCCGCTGCTGCTTGTGGAACTGCTGAACCTCCACATGCAAGTCCATCTGGGCAGAAGCAGAGCCTGATGTGCTGCTTCTGCCTCGTAGAAAATCCTTGCCTGTCCTCAATAATGATGGGCACCGAGTAGTTGCCTTGTGGGAGGCTCCCTAACGTCAGAAGTTCAACTGACTGCCCTAAAAAGAAGACAAGCAAGTTATTTCAAGACTTACAGGAAGAAGTCTGATATTCTATAGTCCCTTCTGTTGATAATCAAAGGGAAACTCATTTACACCCCAATTTAAGATCCTTTTTTTCAGTCTTAATGAGCCATAGTAAATAGGACAAAATTCCATCCCACATTATCACCTCACTGAGCCTTCTGGGCAGAGGACTGTCCCAGCCTTGCTGCATTCTGGCACAGCTGCCCTGACACTGGAATTCGTAATGGAATTAATCAAACACAGAAGTAGTTCCTCAGCTTTCTGCACTTTTCTTTTTCTGCACATTGCTTCTGGTCCTGTCCTCAGCAAAAATGAAGACTAATGTAATTTGTTTTTTTCAAATTGCTGTAACTTCATATTTTGAAGGCTGCTTCTCACCATCCTTTCAGTCTCATTGAGACTCAGCAGTGACAGACTATAAAGGCAAGAGAGTGAAGTAACTAGAGGGCACACAGCTGGCAACAAACTTCTCCTGAAGTACATGAAAGAAAGAACTCACCAAAGTTCCTTCCCAAAGTCCAGTTATGCTTCACATCTCCAGAGTCCTCAGCCAGCTCAAATGTAAATGGCCCAGAATGTGAATGGATCAGGGCAGGCTGAGCTTGTATAATGAGAAGTGTCCCTTCTTTTTTGTCACACACATCCAAAGAGGGAGCCACTAATGATGGCATCTGATCATTAATGTCAGACAAATAAAGCAGGATGGTGCCAGTAGCAGTCTGTGGTGGAAAGCCTGGACAGGAGAAAAGGAAATAGAAAAACCCTCACAAGTGGATATTCACAAATGCCATTCATTGGCAGCATCTCTGGTTTTCTGTTTTAGTCACACATAACACAAGTTTTAAGTTTTAGGGTATTCTGTTACCCATTAATTACTTAGTTCCTTAATCTTACTATACTTTTGTATCCAACATACAGCTCATCTCAAACAGTCCAAATTCTGCTTGACAGTTCTCTGGCTGGCTGCTTACCATGACCTGTAGCTTGAACAATAATGGTGTACAGGCTGTTGTTCACAAAAGGGGATTCTTCCTCAAATTCTTTTGCCACACTAAGAACTCCAGAATTCTCATCCACACTCAGCCAACCCTCTGGGTCATGGGCTAGTTTGTATCTGAACAGGAAAGGCAAAAATGACAACTTATGATTTTAAGTGGATTTTGGGTACTAAACTAAACTTGCAAATATGTATTTCTAAACTATTTCTCATTTTAAGAGTTAGAATAACTCCACTTACTTTATCTTATTTGGCATATCATCTGGATATGTGGCAGCATATTTTCTAAATACCCTTCCAGGCTTCATGGAATCTTCTTTTTGGACAATAAGCAGAGGAGGATGGAAATAAGGAGCGCGTTGTGACTGTATGACCTTGATGTTCACCGTTGTGTTGGTGGATTCTAGGCTTGAGGTCATCACAATGCCATTTTTACACAAGAAGAAAGGTTCTGCATTTGTTACAGCAATGACAAGCCTCATCTCAGAGTCACCTTCGTTGTCAAGAGGCTGAAAACCCCAGACAGAAATGTGATTAGCATTTATGACCTTTGGTTTGGCAGTCACATCAGGTTAGCTGGAACTCAGAGGAGAGCTAAGCTCACCTGACTCAGCTAAAACACTAAGTGGTTGCTCTTGTATTCAGACTGATCACATGACACGTTGTCATCTCTTGCTGCTCCTTACCTTGACAATACTCAAAATGCCTTCGTTTGTGTCTGGGTCTGTTGCAATGGTGAACTGTTCCCTCTCATTGCCCTTTACTACTCTGTATTTTGCTCTCCAAGCTGGAGTATTGGGGGAGTCTTTATCTTCCACTTGGAGCCGTAATAGAGCTGGATGTTCTTGTCCTGCTGAAACCTGTAGCTGGTACTGGGAGAGGACAGGATGGAAATAAGGATATTTGTTTGGTTGGTTTAGGCAATCTCTTCACAGTGGCTTAAGTTTTTGAGGGCGTAAATGTGGCCACCAGCTTGCCCAACTATGACTCCAAAGACAGGCTGAGAAATGCCAATTAAATCCCCAAAGGAGTGATGAGATCATAATAAAATGTAATTTGTTTCTCTTTATTCTTAATATAAATGGGTCACCGATTGAGACCTTAAATTTTAGACTTCATAATGCAGTGAAGGATGACAGATGTACTGAGACAGAGGGAACAAATCGCAGTCATGAGAAGGGGCAAAATTTCCCTAGATTGGAGTTAGTGCTGGTGAAACACAGACTTCTTCTATAAGGCTGTTTTGGCAGGTCATTTAGCATTCTTCCCTCAGGTCATCCAAAGCCCATTCTGCAGGCAGGAGACCCACCATAGTAACCCCCTGGTGAACGTGTTTGCTCTCGTAGGTGACTCTGTACACACTGTTGTAACCTGGTACTTGTTCTTACCATTTACAGCTCCTAATATTGACACATACCAGTGCTCACCACCACAGCACTGTGGGTGCATTGCTGGCTTTGGCTGGGGTGGTTAATTCAGGGTAAATAGTAAATTGTAAAATAGAAAGTGGGTTGTAATCATAGAATGGCTTGGGTTGAAAAGAATTTTCAAGGCCATCTAGTTCAACCCTCTGCCATGGGCAGGGACACCTTCCACTAGACAAGGTAGTTCAAAGCTCCAATCTGGTCTTGAGCTCTTCCAGGGATGGGGAATCCACCACTTCTCTGGGTAATCAGCACCTTACCTACCCAGATGTTAGACTAAACTGGGCTGTCACCTTCCTTATGCTACCGGTGAGACAAAACCTTCTGGTGCTGGACACAAAACACTAAGGAAATTTGTCACTGTCCACATTTTAAGAAACAGTTCTTCTGACACATAAATCTCATTTGCATGAGTTTTGGCCTAATGCTGCAAGTGTCTGAGGGGCTCCCATGTCCACTGCTGAGTGCATGTGGCAGTGTGAAGGACTGAACTGTATTTAGGAAGGCTGAGTGAAGTAGTGATGCTTTTCCTTACCTCAGCACTGGCAAACACAGGGAGGTGGTTGTTTGCATCTTCAACTGCAACATTCACTGTTGCAGTAGAGGACAGCTGGGGACTACCATGGTCACTGGCTTTAATCAAAAGTTTGTAAGAGTTGGCAGTCTGAAAAACAGAAATAAGGAAGTGCCAAAATTAGTGCAGAAGCTGTTCCCACATTTTGCCAGTCAGAGCTACAAAGCAGGAGGTGAGGCTCTTCTTCTTCTTCTTCTTCTTCTTCTTCTTCTTCTTCTTCTTCTTCTTCTTCTTCTTCTTCTTCTTCTTCTTCTTCTGCTTCTTCTTCTTCTTCTGCTTCTGCTTCTGCTTCTGCTTCTGCTTCTTCTGCTTCTTCTGCTTCTTCTGCTTCTTCTCCTCCTTCTCCTCCTTCTCCTCCTTCTCCTTCTCCCCCACCCCCCTACCTGGTAGCTGTGTAATGAACATGTGTCATGCATTAAATGATGAGAAGCTGCCAAATACACATCACCTTATAATCCAGGCATCTTGACAAAAGTATTGATCCTGTGGTAGGATCAATCTGGAACATGAGTCCATCTGGAATGGGCATTTGCATACTTATAGAATAGGACACCTGAGAATTCACAGTGCCGACTTCATCTTTGTCCAAGGCTGTGACTTGGAAAACTAGCTCATCTAGGAAGAAGAATGGAGACATTTATAGAAGTGTTTAGTCTCAGCATGGAGTTTCTCAGGCCTGTCTGCAGGCTCTGAAACACACAAGTCCCAGGACAACCTCGAGCTTCTCCTGTGGCTATGGTTATCCCTGAAAAGACTGGCCACTACTTCATTTGGGTGGCAAATGTGCCTAAAATACTTAGTGTCACACTCCTGAATGTACTTTATCAAAAATATTCACTAGCTTTTTATACAGCTTCTGAGGAGTTGACACTGTACCTACCACACACCCAGACTAAGCCTCAGTATTCCTAACCAGTGTCTGACCACCTTCTGGGAAGCAAGAGGCATGGGCAGGTTCCAGATCCACAGCTCAGATCAACCTGTCAAAGTCTTGGCTTGTAGGGAAGGAGAAATACCTCGGGAGTTTTTCCAGAATGTCTCCAACGTTGTGCTAATGCACATTGAGGTGAATCAGTCACAGGAGATAGTCCTTAAATACAGGAGTGTTGAAGCAAAGGTGGGGAGAAGAACAGATTTAGTGAGAGAGGGATAATAACAATGAAGGGATTAAGAAGGGAGCAGCCAGACACAAAGAGCACCCTTTGTTTGGGTGCCTTACCTTGGCTGTGGCTCTCTCTTATTGTAATGTTATATTCTTCCTTGGAAAACTCAGGTGCATTGTCATTAATATCCTGAACCTTTATCTTGAAAAGGAAAGAGCTGTCCAACAGCTGCCCAGTTTCTCTGTTCTCAGCTTTGAGGCACACCTAAATGAGGAACAACCCAGAGATCAGAATGGAATGAACAGTACCACAGGTATCAGAGCTGAACAAAAAACTTGCAGTTTTGAAGCTGTTTCGGTGAAATTTAGCCAACACTGACTTCCAGTCACATGCTGAAGTCATTATTTTACCTTTCAAAGGTAGCAGATTCACAATGGTCATCCTGGGCACCAAAAAATACTTTTAAAAGTAAAAAAAATATTTCTACAGGAGCTGGGTCTGGGTTATTAAAAAAGGCTGACTAATATAAAATACATATTTTGCCTTGGGGCCAGACAGAAGAATGCTTCCCAGTTCTGAAGTATTTGTTTAAATAGTACATTCAATTTTCTTCAGCTGCATTGCTATGATATTTTGGCTCCATATCCATGAATGTGCAGTGGATTCTGAATGCTGAATCCTCCTTTGTTAAACTTAGTTCTGCTTTAAAACCAAGCCCTGGAACAGTTGTGTACAGTGAGGGGGATTGCAAAGCTCTCCAGAATGTACGTTTTCACCATGAAAGGCAAGACCTTGCACAGCAAACCACGTGGAAAACTATAATTTGGGTACAATTAATCCACAGAGACACAAATAGGAATCACCACAGAATAAACATAAGGAGACCACAACTGAAAATCTTTTGCAAGAGGAAAACAAACCCACACTCACATATTTCATTCATACAACTTGTTATCACATTCCTTTCATTACAGTTACTGTTCATGAGCACTTTTCTGCTTTTAAGGAGAAACATGTGCTTCCTCTTCTGTAAAGTTACAGTAAAACAGCTTTGCAGCTCCTCCAGGATTATCTAGACTTTTGTAATTTAAAACTATCTGTTTTCATTCTCCTGCTTAGGAAGTTCCCTGTTTACAACTCCGTGTTCTGGCCACTGTAGCTGTAACATACTTGGAATTTCAGGACAACTTCTGAAGATTTTAGGTTATGATCAAGAGTCATACCAAAAAGAAAACAGAAAGGAAGTGTATAGATATTTATGGATGCACAAACAAAGAGACTGATAATAAACAGTGATGACAAAGTTACTGGTCTCTGCTGAGCCAATCCACTTAGTACCTATTTATAGGTTCAAGACAAGAAGTGGAGGTCACAAAAGCACTTCATATTGACATAATGTGATAATTCTTGGGAAGGATTTAGCCACAGAAAAGCAATTAACCTTTGCAAACAGTTTACAGTATTGTTTTAAAGCACATTACCAGAAAAGCTGGAGTCTTCTCCCTGTCAATGCTGCGATGCACATAGACATTGACATCATCTTCTACAGAAAACAATCCAACCTCTGGAGGTTCATCTACCCCAGGTCCACTGATTAAATACTGAAGTGATGTATTAAATGTTTTTTTACTGCCCAGCTTTGGAAAAGAGAAGTAGACAACGCAGTGTGAGCAGAGAAGATGGAACAGAAATACAAAAAGCTTCAGGCCAGTCCTCTTTCTGCCCACCTTCCCTTTGCAGATGGGCTTTGCTTGCAGGCTTGGTCTCAGCCAACCCAAGAGCTTGCTGGGTTGCAGCACCACCACTCTGCTCTGTGTCAGGACCCTCTCACCTCCCCTTCTCCAGGGTCTCCTTCCCCTGAGTATCCCTGCAGCTTCCCATCAGAGGGAGAGGGAGCAGCACCCCTCCCACCCCACAGCCCCACCCAGCTCCGTGCAAATTCTTGCCCTCTCCTCCTTGTAATGTTTTATTGTACAACCCGTGGTGAATAATTACTGATTATTGAAGAAGAATTTTTCCTCAAAGGCTGTACCTGTCCAACATATTTGGGGAATGGTCCTTTGTCCTCCTCTTGAACATTGATGGTGGTGATAATCCAGGCCCTTTTGGTACGCTGGAGAGGATGCAGACTGTCCAGCTGATAAGAATCCACCCACTGCTGGATAAAGAAGAGTGTTGAGTGCCAGAGTTCACACCTCAGCTGTTGTGTGTCTGTTGTCACATAACGTGGACTGCACCCCTGAATGCTCTTTCCTCGAGTGGCCTGTCCTAAACAGCCCTAAACTGTTGGCAGCAGTAACCTCGTGATAAAAGCAAAGGGCTTGTGACACGTGTGGTGAGCTAGAAAACATCGATGTGTTGTCCAGGAGGAGTTTGCCTTCACAGAAACACATTGATCCAGTTTTGACAGTATTGTATTGAATTGGACTTAACCCTGAAAACTCCACAAAGGTCATCTTATCCCATTCCAAAGGAATAGGGTGAGAGTTGGGATCTGATCCCTCTGGCAGGTGATGCCAGTCCCAGAAACATAAAATCCCTGCATCCATGCACATCCCAGTCCATGGTATCACCTCTGTGGCCTTTCTCAAACCACGTATCTCCAGTTTTGAAGGCCTCTGTGCCTTGGGCTCCTTTAGGAGTCATCTGGGCATCAACCTTGTTCTGGAAAAACAAGTTCAGTCTGGGGAGTATTCCAGGGTCTCAGGTGGGACTCAAAGTGTTCCAAACAGTGGATTTACCAGAAGGTGAACATGGACAAAAGTCTCTAATTCAGATGAGTAAAATAAATTGATGGGAATGGTGATTACATCCATATTAGCGGGATTTGCCCTTTCATACGCCCAAGCTTCCTGAACCAGCTTTAGACCCTGCTTTATCCTGGAAATATTTCACCTCCAAGGACTGTGACTCAAATTATGCTCTTGCCATCAGGTCACAGCTAACTTGGACACCTCCCTGCCTTTTGTCAGAAATCTTGGTGGTTCTGACTCATCCCATCATTTCCAAAACCAGAACAGATCTCTGCCTGCCCAGACTGGAGCTAGGGTCAGGCTTTTACCCCATGACCTATTTCTGAAGAAACAAAATACTTGTAACCTTGTCATGGTCATAAACTCGTCATGCAACAGGGCTCACCAGGAGTGCCTTGGAGCTTCTCAGTGGAGCTCTTGTGAAGCCAGGGGAAAGCTCTGTGATGTGCAACCAGCAAGCAAGGCTTCAGCTCAGCCCTCAGCTTTGCTCCAGGTTCGGCTCTGCTGGAGCCCCCGGGGAAGATTCCCCTTTGGGTATGTGCAGCACTTGGAAATATTTTGGGAGCTTTAACTGTGTATTTTATGGCTTCCCCCTCCTCATGGAGGTGGCTCGGGGTAGTGCTGCCTCCATTCCAGCCACAGGCACTGCTGGGAAGGAACAACCCAGGGCAGGAGCAGGAATCCCCCAAAAACACTGGTGGAAATGCCACTGAATTCCTTGGGGGATGACTAGGAGGGCAGGGGCACCAGTGGGCACCAGTGTGCTCAGCCAGGAGTGAGTGCCCCAGTATCCCAAGCAGGAGGAACAGAGGTCCCCACCCTTGGAAAGCCCCTTCCCAGAGACCTGAGCCCAGTTCCCAGGACAGAGAGCCTCCTGTCTTGGAGGCATCACACAAGGACAAACAGAATCACAATCACACAGAAGGGGCTAAGGTCAGAAGGAACCACTGGAGGTCTTCTAGTCCAATCTCCTTGCTCAAGCACATGTCCTCAACCACATTCATGGAATGCCAGAACATGCTGAGCTGGAAGGGACCCACAAGGATCATCAAGTTCAACCCTTAGCCCTGCACAGGAGCACCCCAAGAGTCACACCATGTGCCTAAGAGGACCATCCAAATGCTTCTTGAACTCTCTCAGGCTTAGTGCTTACTCAGGATTGTGTCCAGATGGAGCCTGAATATCTCCAGGGAAGGAGACTCCCTCCACCACCTCCCTGGGCTCCCAGTTCCAGCCACCTGCACAATAAAGTTCTTCCTCATGTTCAGGTGGCATGTTCAGTGTTCCAGTTTCTGCCTGTTGCCTCCCAACCCAACCCAAGAAGATCCTGGCTCCGTCCTCCCTCCGTGCCCACCGTGCAGCCAGACCCCCTCCCCACATCCCCACACCCACCTGCAGGAGCAGCAGGATCAGGAGCAGCCCCATGGGGAGCAGTGGGACCGGGGAGAGCCTGGGAAGGTCCTGCTGTGGCAGGTGGGAGCATCCAAGTGCAGCAGCGCCAGGTCTGTGGAACGCTGGGTGATGACTCCCTGCAGCCCAGGGCTTTTCTACCACCCAGTTCCACCCCCTGAGCTGTCCCAGAGGATGGTGTTTCCACTTCATCAAACAAAGGGGACAAAAATGAACTGCTGTCTCTTGTAAAACTGGACCCCAAGACAAGTTCAGTCCTCCTGTGGTGTTGGGTTTCCTCAGCCACTTTGCAACCTGCCACCTGCACACCCAATAAACGGGTCAGGACTGCCCTAAAGGTAAACACGTGGCTTCTTTTACCATTTCTTTGTAACTTCTCAGTCATCTGCAAAAAAACAAAGAGGCAGTTTCACACTGGGTGCAAGGTGGTTTTATCTGCCATGCCCGGGAGGGCTGCTCCTCTTGTGACCTCAGACTGTGAAACAGGAGCAAGTTCTGGAGAAGCTTATTTGGCAGCTGATATAAACACCCCTGGAGTGCTTCCCTGAAAAATCATCACCCCAGGATGAACTTGTGCACCCCAGGCTGAACTTCCCACCCTGTTACATGAAACTGCATAAAGAAGCAGGAAATCAAAAATTAAGTCTTGTAAAACAACATTTAAAAAAGGGAGTATGAGGAAGGTCAACGCCTCTTACAGTATTTTCCCTTCTCCTGAAGTGCTTTTACTGGGCACAAAGTTGATTCTCTTTTAGAACTGGAGAAGAATTAATTTAGTGTCCTAGAGGTTGTGAAAGGAAGACTTAGGGAAGAAGTGATCTCCTGTTCAGGTGAGAAGATCGGCAACAAATGGTGTCAAACAGGCCACGGTGTTTGAAGCAGCAGTGAGTGTGGGGAGGAAGGCAGGCAGGGACCTTCTGAGCCTCACAAATACCAACAACAGGCTCAAAGAGCAGCACAGGACTGGATGTTTCAGGCAGCAGGAAAACTCCAAAGAGAAGAATGTTCTGCTTGTCACTCGTGTGGTATCTCACAGAAGAGTTTTGTAAAGCTTAACATAAAGGTTACAGAACCAGCAAAGGGATTTTTCAGCAATAGGAAATGCCATTTTCCCCCCCTTTTCACTCTCTCTCCTTTCATTTTCCTCTTGATGTGTCTCAGCTGAGCCTCTGAATACACTGTGAAATAAGTTATACTTATCCATGTAAATAGCAACATGAGAATGTGATTTCTCTGCAAGAATCCACCCCCAGTGTTTGCTGTTCCTTGGATCATGTTCTGTGTCCTAGACATCAAAACCTACTGATTAGTGCATTTAAAAAGAGGTCTGAATAGGAGGAAGTTTTTCCTGTGATTTGCCTTAACACAACCCTGCCAGGTGGAGTGGAAATGCTGTATTTTTCTGACCTCACTTGGCCATCAGAGCAAGAGCTGAGCTGTGCTGAGCTCCAGTTCCATCCTGCAGTACAGGGAGTTTCCCAAAGGATGATCCCAAGATGCCACCTCGAGGACGACGGAAAAAATACAAGTCGGTACCACACAGGCAGTATCTCACTTTTAATGTAGCAAATATACAGGAACTCTGAGTTACAAGATCACCTTCCAATGAAATTACTTGCAAAAATATTCACAAAAAGTTCAAATAAATAGGAATACATGATTACCAACATCAAAAGCTGGGCTGTAAACCCTCAGTTAATCGAGTTCAGTCCTTCCAGAGTGGTCTGTTTATTTTCCAGATGAAAAACCAATAATGCAAATGGGAGCAACAAAGGCTCAATACCTTTAAAATAAGGCAAAAAAAAAAAAAAAAAGTACATTCTAGGCAATTTCATACTGTAGAAATTTCAGCTCCTAAAAAGGCATCACAGACTGACTGAAAACCTGTCAACATTGTTTCAAACTTCTACCAAGATCCCTTAAACAGCAAAGACAAGGTAAAATCACCCCAAGGAATAACTGGCCAGGAGCAGGGATGGGATTAGGGTGCATTTCAGCAGCCTGGGGTCAAACAAGACAGCCCGGCAAGGTGTGGGTTGGCACACCAGGAGAAATAACCCTTTGGGGAGCAGGAACTGAGCCACTGCAGGAGCCTGACACCAGTTCTGCCAACAGAGCAGCACCTCGAGGGGTTTGCAGGAACTTCAGAACCACTGGATCCAACTGGAACCACGGTGGGAGGAGGTGAAACTTTACCTGACCACAGGATGAGAAGCAGGGAATGCAGGAAAAGAAACATGTCAAGAGAAAAACAGTATTGCTTTAAGTTTCTTCAGTGATACAGTAAAAATAAAGTTCAGCATTACTAAGGAAAAGTTTACATAAGTTGGAGTACAATCCTGGTCGTTCACATCTTTGTAACAGGGTGATTTCATTGAAAACAAGTGATCTGTTCCAAGTTTCTAGTTGTGTAACTGAAGAACAACCTGGCTGTTTATCCAAAATGCAAACAGCATATTTATTGTGTAGGTAATACTGCAGAACATTAAACCTTGACATTCCCCAGCAAAAAAATAAAGCATTCTGTTTTAAATATCTCACATCACAGCAACTTGTTCTTCAAGAGGCATCATCAAAGCCAGGCTTAGACACATAGACTTTTATTGCTAAACATAGTAAAAAAATATATATAATAGCCACACAAACACTGTGCCGTGGATGTATTTTAATTAATTCACTTTAAACTGAATGTATTTGATGGAATAAACTTTTCTGCTATATTCAAAAGTGGTTCTAAACACAATATCCATCAATACAAAATGAAGGAAACATAAACCACACTCCTCTCCACAAAAAAAGCTCTTTTTATCTGCAGGCCCAGAACACAGTCAAGTTAAAATGGAAACAGGGTAAAATCCAACCCTTGCAGGTCTGCTGAGCCCAAGAGCTGTTTGTTGAGGCAAACACAAAATTTTTATTTCTGTGAGTGAACAAAGACAACTGTAAAAGTATCAAACCAATGAAGAGAAATGAGACTGGTGTGATTATCATAACTTACTTGGCCAGATCACACCCAGAGCTGAACAAAGAGCAGGTACTGAGAGTTATTTAAAGTGGCATCACCATCTCCACCTGCTTCACTCTTTATCTCCAACAACAGCCTGATGCCCACCAGATCACAAGCACAACATTAAACCAAAACTTCCCCACCTCTCTGATAAAAACCTTTTCTCACTGCCAGTCACCCCTGATCTGACTGAAATGTTGTTTATTCTTTCTTTTTCTTTTTCTTCACTGACCATGTAAACTGTGCCTGTATCTGCATGCCCTCCTTGGAAGCCAGGAGAGCAGCAATATAGAGTGAGGTTTCACAGGAAAATTTAGCATACACTAATACTCAGTGCTAAACATTGGAAATCAGAATAACATTCTAAATGAATTACTGCATCTAACAGAATTTGTTTAAAACAAGGCTATTCTGATTATTGCCCGGATCCTGCTCACCTTGGGGTTTGTGCTTGGAACAGTGAACTAGAACAGTGCACTAAAATCCTGCTTCCTGGCAAGAGCAGTTCTACTATTTTTCACTGCTGTGACTGTGAATCAGGAAAGCTTGACTAAGGCAGGCTTGCAGAACTTGGCCAGAGCTTGAAATACAAGCACTGGCTGCAGGAACCTTACATCTAAAAACCCTGGAATGAGTGATGGGACCAAAACAAAGGGGTGCAACAGTGCCCATGGAACATGCTGGTCCTCTGCAGCTGCTGGTGTTCAGCTCCACCCTCTGAGACCATCACACCTCAGAGACAGCCAATTTATTTGATCTCTGAGCATGTCAGATTAAGTTTCACTTTAATTGCATAGAGCTGAATGTACATGCAACTACAAATCATTTTAACTGGAACTTCACAAATACTGAGTCTGGTAACATGATACTATTCCATTTGTTTCCTTTATCAATTTAACATGTCACATTTGGTCTCCAATAGAACTAGGAAAAAAACACTAAAAATGGTTTGTAGACTATTCCTGAGCAATGTTTTTATGTACTGTAAAATACTCTAGTTTATTACTACACTTATTAAGAGTCTCACATTTTAAACTACATATATATAAATCCATGCTTTGAAATTTTACAAAGCTGAAGATCTGGTAGGCACAATGAAAGATAGAAACAGCTAAGCATCTTAAAACCCAGATGAGCTCACCGAGAGAAGTGCAATTTAGCTATATACAGAATGGACTCTTTAGTATTTGCTACTTTTGCATTTTCTATCACCATGTGAAGGATCCATTTGTAGAATCTGGTCCAAGTGAGCTCAACTCACTTCTCATGAACACTGTGACTGGTGGCTGAGGATGAAGGTAGTGCTGACCAGGACTTTGCTTTAAAATGAAAGTACAAAACATCCTCTAGAATTCAATCTAGACAAGGCCATGTCCTAAGATGCTGTGATTGGGCTGAAGTTGTAAGAGATGAACTGACAGGTGAATGTTCCCTGAACTGACCTTTGTATTCCCTTGTATCTCTCAGACCCAAGAGAAGACAGAGGGTCCAAGGACAAGACCTGTCCTGGCTGTACCACTTCCTTCTGTAGGGTATTTCCCCATGTCACCTCATGAGACCTTGAAACAAGCCAAGCTGGACTGGACCAAGGGATAAATAATAGTCATCTCAGCTGACTGAAAATAGGTATCTTTACTTGAACTTACAATAGCCTTTAAATTCTTCCCCTAAGAATCTATTTCTTAGGTTTTGAGAGGTCACCAGTACTGCAAATTAGGCCACACAGTCTCTGGTAATACCCTCATTTTGCATTACTCAAATATACCCATGTGCAATTTGAAATTGGGCCATTTCCTCTAATGACAAAAAGCATCAAGGCTCACAAAATGAACTTCCAGGAAAGCTGTCTGTAAACACAGTGAAAATTCCAGGTATAAAAATACACATTCCATTTTCTGAATCTGTCACTATTGAAGCTGTCTGCTCCCTAATATTTTGTCTTAAAAAGATCCTTTCTGCATTAAAATATTTCGAAACACTCCCTCCATTCCGCTTCTTCTCTGAAAAAATAGTATCTATTTCATCAAAAAAATCCAATTCATCGACTTCTGTGAAGAATTAGAGTTGACTTTGCATAGATATCAGGCTCCATTATTTTATATAAAACAGCTGAGCCCTTTCCATCACAAAACACCACCAAAAAAACCTGTCTCATAAAACAGACAGAAGAAAGAGCCTGGACCCTATTCCCTCAAACACACCATGGTAAGCACAAGGAACACCACAGGCTTCAACAGGCTGGCGCAAACAGGACATTATGTATTTCTCTAAACTTCACCCCATGCCATGATTACTTTCCTTGAGCAATAGTGAGTATTTTTGAGGAAGGACCAATGGAAGACACTTTGCCTTCAGGGAAAAGATTTCCTGCTGGCCTTGCTGGCTTCAGATCAAATGTACAGAGGTGAACGGTGCCGACTCCCAACGAAGGATGTGTTTCCTCAGGATCTTCCTACGAAGAACACCCCTCTGCGTCGGCCAAAAGCATCGGTGTTCACTGAGGGACCCTCCTTCACTTGAACTTGTGGCCTGTTTGCTTTGTGCCATTTGTTTTCATTTTCCTGTCCCCTGCTGGTTTTTTGGGAGGGGCACAATTGCCGGCGTTGCCGTTTCTCTTTGGGTTCGCACAAGGGTGCGTCTTCAAGCCTTTGATGGGAGCAGCTGCCCCGTGGAACACGGGGCTTTGCTTGGGGGGTCTGATATTCCCAACGCTCTGGATTTTAGGGCTGTTCTCAGAGGGCTGCCCGTGGAGGAGCTGCTGTTTGGCAGGTGGTTTCTTCCTCGGTTCAGCCCTGGTGTCACCACCGGGCTGTCTCTGAGCCGGCGTCCTCTCGGGCGCTTTGGGGTGAGAGCGTCCTTGGCGCCTCTCCCCCTGGCACGGCTCTGCCCCGGCACCCACCCAGCCCCCGGGCAGCTTCCCAGCACAGTCCTGGGGCACCAGCTGCCTGCTGGGCAAAGGGCTGAGCGGTGCCTTGGCCTTGGCAGGGCTCCTGAGGGCACGGCCGGGGCCGGGAGCGGTGTGGGGCCGTGCCCTGCCCGCCCTGCCCTTCTCGTTCTGCACCGTCTGCAGCTGCAGCCACTCCAGCTGCAGGAGGCGCTCCATGTATTTCTCCAGGAATCCCGTGGGTTTCGGTCGGAAATCAGTCTTCCCTTCCACGTGGACGAAGATGGCCAGCTGCTTCAGGTCCCAGGAGTTGAACGGGGGTGGGAGGAAGTCTGGGTAGTAATATTCTGATTCCTTAAAGCCCATTTCAGGGACGTGTTCCAAACAGTCTGGATCGATTTCTTCGGCTCTGAGGATGAGCTCCGGTGGGGTGCAGGGGGAGGGGGGAATGGGAATCCTTTCAGAGTCAGAGAGATCACTGGCACTGTCATCTTCAGCATCTTCTTTTATAATTTGTACTGACTCAAAATCAAGAAACATTTCACCTACAGATGCCTCTTGCCATTTAGAAGAGCTTGGACTAGCTCCGTGTTCTTCATGATTCCTTTCAAACTGCTCTTTTTCACTGCAATAGAAATGTTGCACTGGGACATCTTTAACCCTGCAGAAGCTTCCTGGTGTGCTGCCCTTTGTGCTTGGAGGGATCCCGTGCAGAAAAGATTCATTCTGCCTTCTTTCTGGGAGACTCCTCTTTGGTCCTGGTATGCTGTGCAGGGATGGGCAAACACTCGGGGTCCTGAATGGAAACAAAGATCATGTCCTGTCAGAATGGTTAATTCTTTGAGCATCAGTTTTGCAAAGGCCTTGCTACCCCTTTCAAGGGCAGGGAGCTACATCATTGAAGCTAAAACTGGCATGGAAACTTGGTAATGAGGCAAAATCAATATTGGATGCTAGAGATAACACTGCCTACTATTGGTTTTTTTGTCTTGTTTTATTTTATTCTGATTTTTCCTAAGAACTCACTCAGGCAGGACAGTAAGTTTCCATATTGATAATTTATATTTGTTGACCTCATAAATGCTGGGGCCAGTGAAGTCAAAAGCACAACACAGCAGCTGTGATTCCATCACAAGCATTTTATATACCAGTTTGAAATGACTACAAATGAAACAGACAATCTAGAGATAAAAATACCTTTTAGACTGAGTGTTGCTGTCCAGCTGGTTTCTTCCCTTCCTACAAACATTTGGTTGGTTACCATCTTGAGTGTCTTGGGAAATCTGAAGACATATAACAGGATGTGATCTTATTAAGAAGTTGATTTAAACTAGATACTCTTTTTATGTTAAAAAAGGGACTGTTTACCTTTTCAATGGCACTTGATACATTCTTGCCTAATCTTCCAGAAGAAGGTTTCACAGGAGAAATTGGTTTTTTCAGTCCTTTGGTGCTTGGATGGCTTTTTCCATTACTGTAACAATCAAGGATTGAACAGAATATCACTTACAAGTAGCAACACATGTGACCATCAGAAACGAATACAATAAAGCTTAGAGTGCAACAGAGTTTAGAAAAGAGAATTGATTGTAACTATTCTTAATGTTCACCAGAATTCTGCCATGCTCACTTTTTACTTTTATGCTACTAATGCACTACTGTATTTTTAGTACTACTAATGCAAAAGTGAATAATTCTATCAGATGATCTAATAATAGAATGCAGCCCTTGCTCTTCCAGATTATCCCAAAATGACTTGGGGAATAATAAATAATAGATATTAGAGATCAGGTATTTAACTACTGATTTCTATAGTACTTGAAACTGCAATTTAACAAAATTAGTAGCAATAAAGTACAATATAAAGGACAATGCAAGTGAAATCTTGCTTGTCTTCCTCACTTGCATACTGCGAACAAAATTGAAAGGATTACTCCTTTGAAGTTAAGAAGTGGAAGTGAGCAGGGAGCATAATGTCTATTCTGATATCAATACAAACTATTTCACAAAAGGCACAAACTAACTTCATTCCTTCATGTTATACTGGGGTTGTGAGAATATTAGTAAGAGAAAAAACTCCTATGTAAGCAAAAGAATGGCATTACTGATCTGGGCATCTTTAAACTAAAACACATATTTCCTCAATTAAAGCAGACACATTTCTGGGTAAACACACAGAATAAATAAATCTGCATATCCTGTAAGAATCAGAAAACAGTGTTTGCTCTACAAACAAGAAATATTGATTTTAAGAAGAAAAGCTTTAAAATATAATTTCAAAACAGGAACGAGCAAAATGTGCCCTCCCAGTCTAATTTAGCTTGACTGCAGTTCAGTTAACTTACCACGATGTACACCTTGTATTCAGGTTTTATGTCAGTATAGTCAGATTTCGTTTTTTATAAAGCCTGATTGCACAAACTCATGAGCTTCTCAAAGAATGACACTCCACCTCGTGCCTCCAGCACTGCTGCAGTCACCTCTGTGACTTTGTGACCTGCATGGTCATCCTGCACAACCACTCCTGCTGCTGTGGCTCAGGGGAGAGGGTGACAATCTCAGCAGCTCGGCCAGGCACTTATTAACTAATCTACAGCATTTTGCCACTTCTGGAACTAGAAGGAGAGAAATTCATTTCCTTACTTTACCATTCCTTTGTGGTTTTCATTGGCGTGGCTGTGGCTTCCCTTCTGCTGTGCCTCTCTGTGCAGTAACAAGGGATATTCCTGAATGCCTGGTCCCATTATTCCTCTCTGGCAAGGGTATTTTTACGTGATCTTCAGACGTCCCCAGCCTTTTGGGTTTGCAGGACACTGAGCATCAAACGCAGGCATTGCCACCGCCTAGAGCTGCTGGGAACAAACAAAACCCTCTCAGCGTGGTTCTACTTTCAAAGCAGGAAGATAAACATAATCAGCAGCTGGAAAACACTGTCCCCTCTACCAGCACTCGCTTAATGGGAACCAGCATCATTCATTACTATTCCCAGTCCAGGGAATTACCTGGACGTTGGCAGCGCTACAGGAGCTGCTGTGCAGTGTCATGTGCTCACCGTCCTCAGCATCCTCAGCGCCGCTCCACCTGCGCACTTGGATTGCCTGGGATTGCCCGGGGCAGACCGACACAGCGGATAATCCTGCTCCCAAATTCCCGGCTGGGATTGCCCGGAGCAGACCGTCACAGCGGATATTCCTGCTCCCAAATTCCGGGGACCAGAAGCTCAACCCGCCCCGTTCTGCGCCTGCCGAGCCGTCCTTTCTTGTGGCACAATATTCAATATTCATATATGCAAATTTTGCTCCACATACTTGATTTTTTTTTTCTTTTTCCAAAACCAAATGTCTCAGCCATTCCTAGCGAAAACGCCCAGCGCGGGATCTGTGGCACTGTTTTATTTCCCGGGAGCTGCATTGCTATGCCAGGGTATCGCACTGGGGTGCACAGATGTGCTCTGCAAACGCGACAGCCGACCCGGAGTTCCCCTGACCCACCTTTACTGTCACCGCACTGCTGGTTATGCATCTTAATGCCCCTATCTGTTTACACTGGATCACACGTCCCCGCTGCATCCTGTCCCCGCAAGCAGCGGGGAGGGAACCGGGGCCCGGAGCGCCGCAGCTCCGCACCAGGACGGGGCAGAAGGGCGGCTACGAAGGGCAGCGCCAGGCAGGCTGTGCCCGGGGTGGATGTAGCTGTGCCAGGGATGGATGACACGCTGTGCCCGAGATGGTCAGCAGCTGTGCCCGAGATGGTCGGCAGCAGTGCCCATGATGGATGCAGAAGTGCCCGGGATGAATGACAGGCAGTGCCCTGGATGGATAACACGCTGTGCCCGGGATGGATGCAGCTGTGCCCTGGATGGATAACACGCTGTGCCCGGGATGGATACAGCAGTGCCCTGGATGGATGACACGCTGTGCCCGGGATGGATACAGCAGTGCCCTGGATGGATGACACACTGTGCCCGGGATGGTTGGCAGCTGTGCCCGGGA
>VXAU01011327.1:3126413-3259372 GCA_013399695.1 Formicarius rufipectus
CTGCCCGTCCAGCCTCTGCAGCAGCCCCGCGCTCGGCTCTGGCTCGCTGCCCCCCGACAGCCTCCAAGCCGTGCCCGGTCTCGACTCGCCCAGCACGCAGTGTGACAGCCTAGAGTGCCCGCCCTTCGGGGGCAGCCCGGAGTCGCTGAGGCTCAGCCCGGACAGCCTGCAGGCCGCCCTCGCCCGGCGCTCCGGGGCGCACCCGCTGTCCCGCCGCTTCTCCGACAGCCTGGAGGCGCTCAGCCAGCACGACAGTCTCCGATCGCTCTCCAGCCTGTGCCTCAGCTCCTCCAGTATCAGCGGGGACAGCCTGGAGTGCGCCTCCAGCCTGAGCCTCGGGGCCAGCACCCCGCACGGCGACCGCGAGTTCTGAGCCCCTGGGGCTGCCGGCACCGGGGATTACTGCCTGCGGCTTTGGGACTGCCACGCCGCTCCCGTCCTTCCTCCCATCCCTCGCAAGCTGACGGTGGTCGAGACGATCTTTGCTGCCTGCAGCGCAATAACCTCAGGTCTTACAGCCCGTGGCTGCCCTTCCCAAATTAAGTGCTTCAGGAGGGCGGTGTTCATTATTACCTGGTTCTTTGGCATCGGTGCAGAATGGAAATGCGAGGTCCTCGGAGGAACCCCAGCTACCCCTCCGACCTCTACGAGAGCATGGTAAGGGCTGCGGGAGCAGCGGGGCGGGGGCAGCAGCCGCCCCCAGCAGCCTGTACAGGTAGCGGTGTGACTTTTGGGGGCAGCGCCCCAGCCAAGGAGAGCCCCCAGCCAAACCACCGTCAGAGCAGCGCTTCGTCCAGCTGTGACCCAGCACTGCGGCCCATCATCCGCCGCCGAGCCAGATCTTTGCCCACGTCGCCCGAGAGGAAGAGGGCGGCGGTGCAGTGCCAGCTTCCCCGCTGCCAGAGCCGCATGAACCGCGTGCGGTTTGCTGATGCTTTGGGCTTGGAGCTCACCGAGGTGAAAGTCTTCCAGACCGGGGAGGACCCGTCCATCCCCTTACACGTCCTTTCCAGGCTCTCCATAAACTCCGACCTCTGGTGTAGCAACTCGAACTTGGAGTTTACTATGCAGTGCTTGGTGCCTGACTTCCAGCAGCCTGCAGACTGTGTGGATTTCTCCTCCCGCCTTGAGGAGCAGCAGGTGTGTCTGGAGCGGGTGACCAGCGCCGACCTGGGGCTCAGTGGCACCATCCAGGTGCGCAACGTGGCCTTCGAGAAGCGGGTGTCGGTGCGCTACACCTTCAACCAGTGGCAGAGCCTGCACGAAGTGTGTGCTCGCTGGCACAGGAGCATCCCCGACAGGAACGGGCAGGATCAGGTCGATGTTTTCACTTTCTTCCTCCCCGTGCCTCCGTTCCTCCTTCAGCTGTGCTCCCTCGTCCAGTTTGCAGCGAGGTACCAAGTCAATGGCCAGGAGTACTGGGATAACAACAGAGGCAAAAACTACACTCTCACCTGCCGGACTCACCCCCTTAAGATGCCGAGGGAGTGTGAGGAGAGCTGGATCCACTTCATCTGAACAAAGGCAGTGGGTGCAGAGCAGCTGGTCAGTAGTCTTGGTGGCACTCTGTTCCTTGGCACGGCTCTTTGCTCCTATTGACAACAGTCTTCTTTTTGAAACCTGCCAAACCTGGCCAAGTGTCCCAGGGCTGGGGGGCAGCCAAGTGACCTGCAAGAAATGTTCCAAACCTCTCGGAAAGTTAAAAGGGCCAAAATCTTTACATTTCTAGAGAGCCCATGTGATTTCTTGTAGTGTGTGAGCAGAATGGTTTCAAGAAATGCTGTCAGATTACCAGAGAGCAAAGCAACACAGTTTTTGTTCCTAGTAATGCTCCAGGTTGCATAGAATGTTTTTTAACTGATCTCTTCTACCATTTTGTACTATTTGTTTTCCAAGTGGACACTGTGACTTTACCAGCTTTGTTTCTAATTTTGTTTATAGTATCTCACCAAGTCTGGGCACTATTCCATTTATGCATAATTTGGATGGCAGACACTGTAGAGAGTACTTGTATTTATATATATATATATGATTAAGGCTGTTAAATATTTCCATTAATATTTGGCTTGGAAATTAACTGTTACTATGAGAAGAACATACATGAAAATGTGTCATCAGCCCCTCTGTTTCCCTTAAAAATCAAAAAAAAGGTGCCTTATCTCCAGTGTCTGTAGCAGGAGTGATTGTTACAAGTGTGTGTAGGGCTCATCTTCCTGGTGGAGTTTTTATCTGTTTCAGGTGATGCCCAGGTAGTTTTTTCTCTAGGCAGTGGTGGAGAAATTGTCCTTTCCTGGTGCGCCTGCATTTTCTAAGGGAAACTAGGGCAATTTTGGACTTGTGTTGCAATTGCAGTTGAAGATCTCAAAACACTATACGAATGCTCATGATTTTACCATTGTTTCTGGAAAAATTGTAAATCAAGAAATGGATATGATAGAGATATGTAAGTTTAAAAAAAATGGACAGCACTAGGAGCAGGTTACAGAGCCTTGGAAGAGCATGCCAGAACCCTGAAACCTGGCTCCCTGTTCCCCAGCCCAGTACTACTGTAGCAGTACCTTTGAATTCTTTATTTAACTACTTCTCATTATAAAACCTCAAGACTGCAGCCTTTGCAGCACAAGCAGAAACTTCAAAGCAAAATTATGATTTTACTGATGTAAGTAATACTTACACAAACCCATGAACTGAATCCCTTCTGCTGCAGGGAGAGCACAGGAACACTGTTAGAAACCATCTTCCCATGATTATTGCAGTGCTGCTTCCCTTCTGTGGTTTTAGTGTGGTTTAGGATTGGCAACAGGCTTGAATCTATTAGGCAAAAGATTGTCCATAATTGTTTTCATCCATATTCATAACTGCATGAAAAGTTTAGCTTTTTATGGTAGCATAAATTTTCAGAGCTGGTTGGAGGTATTAGGAGAGCTGCTTTTTAGGACTATGCTGTGAAAATCAGGCCACTTATTTGGGCACCTTAATTTGGATTGGTGCTAATTTTTCAAAATCACAAGTGTTTTTTAAGATCACAATTGTAAGCAACCCATGGCCAGTTATATATCAGTCCAGAAAGTCTACTGAGTGATTCTGGAAGTGCAGAAACCCCAAGAAAATTAATTGGTCTGGCAACTTAATGTTGCTCCTTTGTTGTGGTATCCATTCATCAAAGCTGGGATTTCAAGTGAGGAAGCTGCCTTATCCCACTAATCTTTGGCTTTCAGAGGAACCAAAGTCCTGAATGAGGATTTTGTGGACTGCTGAGGATTCTGAGCACCTCTTGCAGAGTATTCAGAAAAGTCAGTCCTATTTGGAATTGTTGAGAAGACTCTATTTTCTGCTTTGACTTTGTGTTGGAGCACTGTGAGGTTGAACATTTAAGTGGAAATTGTTTTGAAGGAGGAAATGAGGCTGAGGTGGGATTGCCTCAGGAGAAAGTGCTGCCTGCTTAAAAACCCACACGGGTGGTTTTCTGTGTCTGGGTTAGAGCAATGACCATTACCAATCTGGCAGCAACTCTTGTCTCTTAGAAAACTCAATGCAGGGAACTGTAAGTCTGGTCTTCCTCATATGGCAGAGAAAATGAGAGTTCTGTGAGAAGGGGCACTGTCTAATTGTAAGGGCTTTTACCTCTTATGATGGCCTTCCTGTGGCTAAGTGACATGACAGGATAGGACATAAAATATCTGCTCTACTCAGTCTATATGCCCCCCCAGAAATGGGGATGTTTCCCTGCAGTTAGCAGACTGCCTGTGGTCTGACAAACTGTATCTCCTCATTGAGTGCAGAGAGAACACGGACACTACTGCTGCCATTCTGCAACTCAGCATTAGTGCAGCTTGTGCCAAATCATGCCAGAGTCTGTAGGTGTCAAGTGAGATGAGCTGGAACACACCCTCACTGACTGCAGGAGGATCTTTATTGGAAGGCATTGAAATTGTGTACATTTACTTAGATGAAACTTGCTGACTTAAGGAATTCCGTTAAAGTTTATCCACTGTTAAAGTCCCTGGAGGTAAAATTGTGTATTTATCAGTAAAGTTAGAAGAAAATGAACATGCACACACACAGAAGCAGCTGTGCTGAATAAAAGACACTATTTTGAAGTATTGTTCCCCCATCCTTTTCCCTCCCAAATTACTGTGTTTCTTCCACCAGCAAACCGAGCACACCACAGAAATCCCTCTGGCATCTGACACGAGTTCACAATGGGTGTTGCTGGAGCTCAGGGCAATCCTTGGCTTCCTGGCAGAAAGATGCTGTTGCCATCCTCTGGGAGAGACTGTCATGTGCCAGCAGATGTCATACCTGGCTGTTATCTCAGGCAGGGACAGATTATGTAAAGCTGAGGCTCTCAGGATAAAAGTTGATGCCAGATGTACCACAGTGTAGACAGGAATAAGAAATGAATGTCTCAGCAGTCTGAGTTGGGCTTGTATTGTCTTCCTTCCATAACCTCTCAGGGTATTGGCATGTGCAAAATCTTGACTACCAAATCCTAAAGCATTATTCCAAGTTTCCCTTTGCTCTCTTTGCTTGCCTTGCACTGCTGGAGAAGCACTGGCAGTAGCAGTTCCTGACAGAAGAGTCTCTGGCAGTGCTGGCTGTCCGTGGAGCAGCTGAACTGAGGGTGATCTCCGGGTTAAGCTGCTAAACGTTCACACCAGTGCTGGCATCTGTCACATCAAAGAGGAAATAAACACTCAGGTTTTCTTGTCACATTTAGCAGTGGACATCAAAAGGCTTCTAGTTGACAAAAATGGGATTAAGCCTTTTAAAAGTGAGAATATGCACATGTCATGAAGGTAAACTTATAACCACCTTTGTATCTTCTCAGGACAACTCAGCTGCTTGCACTGTGTTCAAACAGAGCACTTCCCTTATAATGAAGGTTTTGTAAAAGTGAATTCTTCACAAGGGGTATTTCCACATAATGCACTTTTAAAAAATGTATTTATTATTGTCATACAATAAATGAATGTCTAGTAGCCCACAGTTTCAAGGTTTTTCCAAGCATGTTTTTTAAAGAAGCATATGAAATCCCTGTAAATGAAAAGGGGTTGTATTTTGTGATTAAATGCCTTGTCCAGAACTAAGTACAGGATATCAATAAAACACATATGCTGGATAGAGGGTTTAGCAGTTGCAAAATTGCAAAGTTTCTGGATAATTTCAAAAAGCAATAATAAAACTATGGCTATTGTAATACAAGAGATTGAAATAAAAGCTTTTCACAGGCTTACGTTGTTTTTGTCGGTGCTATTCCTTTTAAAGGTCTTGAGGCAACTTAACTCTGACTTGTCGCAGAGCAACATCCTCAGGGAAGTCAGGGGGGGTTGAGTTGTTAAACAATGAGCAGCACCTGATAAATACAGTAATAGTCTGTGTAGCTGCAAAGGTGGTCAGGCTTTGTACATGGAATTTGTTGTCCTTTCACCTCCGAGTTCTGTGCATGCAGCACCTGCAGGATTAGTGTCTCCTGTTGCAAAAAGGACACTGACAGTTGATTCAAATAGAGCTTGATGGAAGAGAAGGGGCTTTCCTCTGGTTGCACTTCCCACAGCTGTGCTAGACTGTACTTACCACATTCATTTCTGAGCCTCACAGTCACTATTATTTGTTCTTTTCTTTCAGTTCTCATTGCTGCTGTTTGTCTTCTCAAACCAGGTTCTTTTCACTCCCAGGTTTTGAAAATACATCTGCATATGGCATGTTAAGGGCATGTCCATCTCTGCAGTGATTGATTTATCATCTACATAAAATAGAACTCCATCAGAGACAAGCATCTACTTGATACAGTTCAAGATTTGAATAATCTGTTGCCATCCTTCTCCTAAAGCAAAATGGAGACATTTAACTAGAAGACATAATTAATAAAGACATATACTGCCAGTTACTTTTTAATCAGTGTTAATAACTTCAACACTGCATTGTCAGAGTTGCTTTGGGGAAAGATTATTATTTCAAATCACTGTTTACATACACAAGAATGTCTATATTAAGTTGTTTAAGAATGTCAATATCCCTTTTTATTGCAAAGTATACAGATTGATATAAATATATGCATGTAGATGCATAAAGGAGTGTGATTTCAGGAATCATGGTATTACAATGTCTTGTCTTTATGAGTCTTGTTTTCCATTATCCTGTACTACTGATCTGAATCAGAACTTGCAGTACCACCTTATTTTTAATAAACTTACCCACTAACACAGACTATTAAGCATCACCTGGAAATAAAAATGACAACCAGAGTGTATCCTAGCCAGGAGAGCAGCAAAGGATAAAGACAGTGGTCTTTGATAGTAACAAATCACTTGAAAGCAATGTGAATTTGTTTAAGCCTTAGGGGTGGGGATGTGTGCAAGATTATTTAGAAAATTACTGGTTTTTTCCTGCAAACATCCAGGCATCAGGTTTTTCTTACAGGTTGCTACTGTTATTTTTAATATAGTTTAATTTAGTTTCAAATTCATAGTTTCTTTGTTTTACAAAGAAAACGATCCAACTTGTGATGATAGTTACATGCATACAGTCAGTTGTAACTACAGCACTTAACGTAGTGTATTGCAGTTCTGTGTACCTACAGCTGTTAAAGACTCAGGACAGAAAGTGATTACTGAGTGTAACATTAGTACTGACTTCTCCCCTGACTTGGCTTTCTCCTTGTGATCTCAGATCTGCAAGAATTTCAGCTGACACTTGATATTAAAAGTGTTGGCATTAATACTCCTGACCCTTCTGAGTTCTACACAAACTGCAGCTGAGCCAAAGACTGAATACCTTGCCTAGCACAATGTTTTCCATTAACTGTAATAAAAAACACTTCTGGTGCTGTAGTGAAGAAAAGCCCCTGTACTTAGTGCTCCCCCACCCTGAAGAGTTTTGCTTCCCTTTTCTCCAGAATTTTTTAATGTAGTTGCCATGTTTGTGACCCAGATAATTTCAGCTTGTTCTGTTCTGTTTGATGCATAACTTAATGTAACTCTGTTGACTTTCTTTCTGCTAAAGCAAACAAAAGGGACTAATAAACGAGAAATGAACTGAAGTAGTCTTAGTTTACCTACTGCAGGAGGGAAGGTGTAGGATCCCCTCCTGGGCTCTGCCTCACTCCTCCTTTGCTATGGAATGAGTAAAGCTGCACACTCTCAGCCTCATGTGACTGGTAAAGGAAAACATTGAAGGCAAACTGGCTTCTTTGCTTTTGCCTCATATGCTGAAAGCAAAACTCAGGCTGCAGTTTTTACAGCAGACCAGTGATGCTCCAACTCCTCCATGTGGAATTTTGTTGGTAGCAGGTTCCTCCATAAAGCTGCACTACAAACCCACCCCAGATGCTCCCACAGATGTGAATTATACCATTTATCTTCCTTTTATCCAGTTACAATTTTATTTACTATTGTTGCAGGTTTTCCTGCTTTTTCTGATTTCTCTCCTAGCTGCTCCACTGTTGGTGTTTATTCTAGGTACGAGTGGAGACAACTCTTCACACTCCACTGCACTAAGTGAGACTCATGATAAATCTTATAACCTGCATCTGTGACATGGTGATGGATAAACCAGTATCACCAGTGTCACACCAGTACAGGTAAAGCCCCACCTGGGCACAGCTGGACCCCATTTAAGCACAATATCCACTGCTCTGCTGGATCCCATTTAATCACATTATCCAGTGCACTGCTGATTCCATTTAATCACAGTATCCAGTGCACTGCTGAATTCTATTTAAGCACAATATCCATTTTACTGCTGATCCCATTTAAGTACATTATCCACTGCACTGCCGATCCCGTTTAAGCACAATATCCAGTGTATTGCTGGATCCCATTTAATCACCTTGCCCTTTTCCTTCTGGAGAATAAACACAAGCGTCCGTCGTCGGCCCTTCCCCACAGCACGCCCGTACCTGAGGGGGTGTTTGCACCTACTCGGGCACCTGCTGGTAATGAAAACGTTTCTGAATCAAGCACATGAATGAATGAGACTGGTTTAGCAAAGAGATACTCCAGCTGCTGCTCTGGAACACACCGCGCGAGGCAGAGGGAGCGGCCGCTGCTCTGAGGCCCCTCCCGCCGCCCGCCATTGGCCCGCGCGCCGCGCTGCCGGGCGCTGATTGGCTGGCGGCTGCGGGCGCCGATGGCGATTGGCTGGCGGGGAGCGGCGCGCGGTCGTGAGGGGGGACGGGGTGTGGTGTGTGCGGTGCGATCTGGGGTCAGCTGTGTGAGCTGTGCGGTCAGCTGTGTGCTCTGGGGTCAGCTGTGTGAGCTGTGGGGTCAGCTGTGTGAGCTGTGCGGTCAGCTGTGTGAGCTGTGCGGTCAGCTGTGTGCTCTGGGGTCAGCTGTGTGAGCTGTGGGGTCAGCTGTGTGCTCTGGGGTCAGCTGTATGAGCTGTGGGGTCAGCTGTGTGAGCTCTGGGGTTAGCTGTGTGAGCTGTGAGCTCTGGGGCCGAGGGTGTGTTGGCTGTGTGTTCCAAGCACTGTGTGCTCTGGGGCCGAGGGTGTGTTGGCTGTGTGTTCCAAGGATTGTGTGCTCTGGGGTTGAGGGTGTGTTGGTTACAGTGTGCTCTGGGGTCAGCTGTGTGAGCTCTGGGACTGAGGGTGTGTTACTGTATTAGCTGTGTGCTCTGGGGCTGAGGGTGAGTGGGCCGTGTCCTCCCGGGGCTGTGCCTTCCCAGGGCTGAGGGTGCCGGGGCTGTGTCCCCTCAGTGCCAAACCTCTCGAGGGACATTCCAGCGGGTTGGTGTGTTTTGGGCCCGAGGTCTCCTCTGTGGAGAAGGACATTCTGTTGCATCCTCCGCCCTGTCTGAGCCGGCCACAGACGCGGGAGGTGCCAGCACAGGCCCCGGCGCAGGCCTGTTTGCCCTTGGGTTGCAAAAAGTAATGTAAAATCTCCCTGTCTGTGTTATTTCTATGTTAAGGGTACATAAAAGGCTAGCCTGTGTTCCCGGTGCAGAAGTCATTCCCTGTCCTTAATCACTATTTCCTTTTGCTTTGTTGGTGTAATTTGTGGGATGGGGTGACCAAAATTGCCCATTATGGACTGTACACGGATTGATGTTGATTAATTCTTACAAAGCATGAACAAGTTTGTTGCTTTTTTTAACATGTTAAAGCAAAGAAAATACTTTGCCTGCTGTTGAATACTAAGAGACTTGTTTTCAGAAAACAAGAGGTCTTGCTGTTTGCTGGAGACTGTCACCTTGGAGCCTGTCACTGTGTGTGTAATTCAGAAGGCTTTTTCGCTGTGTTATTTCTCATAATTTTGTTAACAATGATTTGATCAGCCATTTTATAGAGAGGCCCTTATGAAGTTCTGCTGTTGACCCACCTGCCCTGAATAACCTGGTATTGACCATCCCTGTGTTCTGTCCCCCAGGAATATCCTGAGAAGCCCCTCTGTGCCTCCAGCCACAAAACTGGTCATTCCTTCCACTCCTTTTATTTTCAGCAATTGTTTCTCCATGGAAGTTTACTTATATCCTCAGTTAGTTAATGCATTTAGAGCAGTGACAAATTTTGGAATTTGTAATGTGTTTTGGCACATTATTGATGTGTTCGTGAAGTCTGTTTGAAGCCTGAGTGATGATTGTTCCATTGTTACACAGCTGAGTTGGTGAACTGCAAAATGACCCCCAGGAGCGAGATGCAGGTACGTGCTGATGGACCAGAACATGAGTATTGATTGGTTTAACTACTAGCTTAAAACACTCCTTCAGGCACTCAATTGCAGGGAAAATCTGTAGTGTGGCAATGCAGTGTGGTAGGAAGAAATTTTCCTTTGGTATAAATTACTGTGACAGAGGTTCGTGGAAAGCAGGAGGAACTGGAAATTGTTCTTGATGAAAATAAATCCTGTGCATTTGACATAGAAAAATCAACTGAGGTGATACTTAAGATCAAAATGTTGACATTGGGTATAATTGATTTAGAAAGAATGGAGGGGGGGCAAAATAGTTGAGTTAGCTTAGAAATTTAAAATATTAATTGTACTAAGGAACGGGCATTAACACAATGAACACAGATGTAGGGATTCAGTTGTAATACAAGGAAAGAAAAACCAATTGAGAAAAACTGGCAAATAATTAAAATTCTGGTGCATAACTATTTGCATGATTAATGTATTATATATGATGTTTTGTTCTTTAGGTTTTACATGTGATTATTTTGTGATTCAGGAATCTGCTTCCAATGCAGCAGATGAATGCATAAAACCTGCATCAAGTCCTGTTAACTCTATCAGTGCTAAGCATGCAGTAATACAGCTGCTTTGTTTTATTGTTGACAGTTGGAAAAGTTAATTGACGAAGCTACAAGAAAAAAGGATTCCCAGTTGTTAGAAAAATTTCTGGCCACAGAAGACTCTGAAAACATCTCTTACAAATGCAGCAAACAGTTTGTCAACAAATTAGACAAGCTTCTGTGTCAGGTAATGTAATCCTTGCATCACAGTCATCTTCACTGGACTTGCAAGAGTCTGAAAAAGATTCTTTTCATTTACCTTGGTTTCAACCAGCACTTGATTTGAAATTGGTCCTTCAATTTGCAATTAAGGTGGCTTTGAGAACAAAAGAGACATCTGCTTAACTGAAGAGGGGTTCTTCTAGGACTGTGCACTAAAGCTTCTGTTGTAATTTCAATTTCAGGAACTTGACAAACAAGAATTCAAGAACGTTTCTACTTTACTGAATGTTCTCCAGAAATGTGGGGAGAAAATCAGCATAGCAGGAGAAGATGGGCTCCCAGCAATGATCAAATGTGGTCTTGTTGGAAGGATAAGTAAAACCATAAAACATATATGAACTTCTAGATAAAAATATAAAATTAATCAAGTGCATAAGTAATTCTTCAGTGCTAAACAGCTCAGCATTTGATTTGGTCCTTGATTGTTTCAGAATTAAGAATTTTCCTTAACTATGAAACAGGCATGACATTTGAATGTTCTTTGTCAAGTGACACTGCTCTATTGCAGTGAGGGTTTTGCAAAATATGCTATGTGTAATTACTTTACATATGCTAACAACAATGACAAGATGATATATTTTCATTTGAGTTGGCTGTACTGCTTTGGAGTCAGGAATTAGAATTTTCTGGTGCCATTTTAATATTTATTTTGTTCATTCTCAGAGCAGTGATTTTGTCCCTGCTCATTGAACAGATTATAGTGCTATATTGATTATTTTCTGTTATTCCAGCCTGCATGTGGGATGCATTATAGTAATTTGTAACTCAGTAAACACACTGGACAAGAGACACCATTGACTCCCTTACTGTTTTCACCAGGTTTCACTGAAGAAAAATAATGGCAATGTCAATGTTACTCAATTTCCTTCTCAACTGCTATAATAATAATAAAACCTAGTGTGGTGATAACTATATGCTTATATTCACACTTACAACAACACTCATCCATTACCCATTCTCATCTCTTTTGTCTGTGATGGCAGATGTCAAAGTAGATCTCCAGTTTCTGTGTTAAATCTCCTGATTTTGTTTAGGCTGAGTGAAAAATTTCAGTCTGGGACTGACATATGCTCAGCAGACTGGTCATGCTGTTGTTGTTTTAATCTTTGTATAGTTTTCCTTAAGTATTATACAAACTATTGTCCTTTTCCAGGCTATTAAAATAGTTTTATTTTCCCTTTACATGGTCAATTGGTTTGAAAAGTTAAAAGGAATTTTGATCCTTAGAGGAGATGAAAAGAATGAAATGCTTACAAGTCTGGCTGAGGATTTCTTCAATGTGTTGCTGGTAAAAATATATTGATAATATAATTTGTCATAATAATTGCTACTAGTTCAGCAACAAAAGGACTTTCAAATGTGTTTCTATTTAGTATCTCTCTAAAGTTAGTCTTTTAATGATTTCTGAAATAGAGTATAAGTCTTTTGGGATAAACAGTTTCCCTGTATTCATACTTGTTTTCTGTTCATAGTTGGTGTCGTGAAATGAAGTTACAAAAAAATCCACAACATTAAGTGTTCAATGGGCAAAAAAAAATTCATCTTGATCAAATTTTGATTACATAAATTATTGGTATACTAATCAAGGGCCCCAAGTTTGTAAGATATGTGAATTTTCTTATTTTTGTAGAAATTTTTGTTGTTGATTAAATAATTACTGTAAATTTAACTGAAATACAATTTTGAGAAGCTAGGCTTGGTGGTAGAAATCATCTGTTCTATCCTTTGTTAAGGATGAAATAATTTCAAAGTCTAAATTCTTTTTGATTACTTACTTCAGGTGCATGTTGCCTGATTTTTCTGCAGTAATATTTGCTGTATTCAAGTGATGTGTTTTGTTTCCTATTGCAGGCTGTGTGTGATAGCAGACCTGAAGGTGAGCATAAAAACTCAGACACCAGATATAATGGTTTAAAATGTCTCTTTATCAGTGTTAAAATAACCTGTACTCATGAAGGCATCTTGAGGCAAGGTAGTTCAGAGGAGAACATGTGTAATGAAGGTGGGACCAGTTTCCTGAGCTAATAAAAATATACCACCAGATCTAAATTTTTCAGCTGATAAATTGTAACAGAAAATGCTCATCCCATGGGGGCTGATCTGGCACAAAGGACCACATTTTTTGTTGGTGATATGTCAGCCCTAACTCTGAGATCTCTCTACTGACAGATATCCCTGTAACTTGCTGATGCCAGGAACAAAAAAGCAGGATGGTCTCAGAGATGGCAACTGAACTGAGCTTTTCCTGATAAGAAATTGTTTCTGAGCTGCTGTCACAGCTCAGCACAGCAATCCTCCTGTACTGACCTCAGCATCACCAATGTCACCCTGCTCTTCCCTTTCAGGGAAGAGGCACCCCAGATCCTTTTGGTGACATGGTCAAAATGAACACCTCATTTCCATGTCCCTGGGAAGACAAATTCCAGCCCCTGGATTGTATCTCGGAGAGCTAAGTCAGAGCACTGAGCAATTATATTTTAAAATAAATCATCTCATGCCCAGGGGAGTCATGCAGTGATGCACAGGAATAGAAACATCACAAAGAGCCATATTTACTATAAATTGGACTATTCTGTCTTGCATTTAACCATGATGCTTAAGCTGCTTATTTTTAATATCATTAATCCTCTAAGGAAAGAAAAACTATTTTATTTCTAAATGAAAATGAGTCTTCTCCCAAGTGTATATGAGGGGGCACCCTAATACACTCTTGACAACTCTTTATTTTTTCCTGTTTGTTAGGTAAAATGCAAATACTAGAAAACTTTGTTCTGAGAACATGTTCCCTCATCACTGATGTGAGAATTAGTATTTATGTTCAGCAGGAGGTAAACATTCTTCTTTCTTAAGCAACACTTTTCTGGTTAGTGTGTTAACAGACTTTGTGAAGGCAGATACTACAAAAAAGAGAATATTGTAGTGCTTAAGGATCAGAAGGATTATTTAATGTTTCTCTGGGAATATTTTTTGTTATTTATGTGTTGGGGCTTTTTCAGATTACTGACCTATGATTTTTTTATTTGGAGAGTAAATGACAAAATATTGGTATTAAGATTCTGGTGAGAAAGTTAATAGTGTGCTCTATTACAACTGCTATAAACAGGATTAAGGTTGTTGGTTGTAAATTCTTTAGACACTTACAGGAAAGTTGCATCCTTTCAAGTACACTCCAAATTTCTCCTGTTTATTTTAGTAACCTCCATTTGTCAGATTTTTTTTTCCCTCTAAAGAAAGTGAAAGTTACAAAAAAGTCTCTGTAAGGCTAAATCTCAAAAATAGGCTTTTTAGTGCAAATGGAAAGTACACTTTAGCTCAGCAGTCAACTGTAGACAGAACTCTAGCTTTGCAAGTCTTTTTTTTCTAAATTAAACCTGCAAATAAGAAACATAACCCTTAAAATTAATGTGAGTTATTGAAATTGAGGTAGTTATGTTAAGATAAATACCATTTAAGGTCAAATAGAACTTGCCTTGTTTTGCAGTTATTTAAGCATGTTGCTTTCTTCAGTGGTGTGAAATATATTACAGGGGCCCAAAATAAGAGTAACTTCAACGAACTTACTTTGTATGTCATCTGAGTTCCTTTTTTCCACTCTTCTTTCTTAGGTAGTAAGAAAACTGAATTTAATGCTTGACAACATACCTCGAGAGGCCAAGAAAAAGATATTTTCTACAAAGGAGATGTTATTTGTCATGTAAATAATTTTCAGTGTAATTTTTGTCTCATTGCATCATGTGCAGAGCTGGGAAGGCAGTTCATAGTTTAAACTGGTCCCTGTTTTACTCACTTTTGCCTTTGTTGTTGAGTGTCTGTGGCAGTGACTGTGGGCAGATATTCTCATTCCAAGCCTGAATTTTTCTCTTTCCCAGTCTGGGTCAGGCTTCTTCTCATGCCAGATATCACAAAAGAATTAAACTCTTTCTTATAAAAATGTTCCTAAAGCACAGTGGATCAGTCACAGACAGGCTGTTCACACTGGGAAACTGTTTTACAGCACTTCAAGAAAAACACATAGAATAAAAATTGCATGTATCAGGTGATTCTGTTCTCCAATAGCACCTCCAGATTTACACCCTTAGCATGGCAGACTTACCCCTTTGAAGTCTTATAACTTGGTGCACTCTGGGTTTGTCTCATGCTTTGAAAGCTTGTAATTTGTAATTTACTGTGCTTTGTGCTGCTGGCACATTCTGATGAAATGTTACTTTGTTTGGCAGGAGTGAAATGGGGAGGAGAATTTTGGATGCTGGAGGTGAGCACTTAGTATTGAGCTTCTTACAAATTAGATGCAAACCTGTTAAAAAAACAGAGAAGACATTTAGAAGCTGCAGAATGTGGTGATTGAGCCATCTGAAACGTACAAATGCTGCATGGAAACGATCGGCAAACTGGAATGTTTCAGTGTATGAGTAACTCACTGAAGTTTTCAGTTCTCTAGAATCTGAGTTTTAGAATAGCTACAGATGATAAGGAAGTCAGTCTTTGAGGCTGGGGAACTACTGACCATGTGCAGGACTAGTGTAACTTCTCTAAGGATCGTTTCGGTATCCCAACAATTTTCCAGTTCGGACAGGGGAAAGTTGAAAACCTCCTTCTTTTGCTTACACACCTTCTGTGGCTCTGACAGCCCTGGAAAGTGTGGTTGAAATCTCATTTGGAAAAATAAATTGCTTACTCATCATTATTCCCATACTTCTCTATCCAGTGATCCTTTGTGTGTCACACACTTGGATATAACATGCTTTAGGATATGAAATGTTCAGGTCTGCTTATACTAGTTTGCCCACAGTGTTTTCCCACCCCATCTTTCCTTTCAATCCCCCCTCCTGTGCCATGTGCTGTGCTGTAGACTATGACATGCAGGTAGCCATCACCGAAGCTTTGTGCAGGATGATCTCAGAGAAGCAGCGAGGAGACCTGGCATGCCAGTGGTTTTCCATGGAGTTTGTGTCCAGTGCTTTTAAAGAAATCAAAGATTCTGAGTTTGAGACAGTAAGTCATGTGAAAAGTATTCTCAGGGAGGTAAACTTCCTTTTTATAATTCCTTTAAGAAACTTCTGTGTTTTAATAGGATTGCAGAAAATTTCTTAACCAGGTGAATGGCATGCTTGGAGACAAAAGAAGGTAAAACTGATTTTTTTTTTTAAAGATAATAAATGTTCTTTTTTTTTTTTTATTTTATGTTGGGATTCAATTTCATGTTGCCTCTTTGGGGGAAAACTGACTTTTTTTGATTGTTGGGATCTCTTGGTCTCTAAAGTTTGTGAAAGCACAGCCCAGTTGCTGTGTTCACATATGCAAAGTTTGTTTACAGTATTGCAGAATACTTGAACAAATATCCTTTTCTTACAGGGTTTTTACATATCCATGTTTATCAGCAGCTCTTGATAAATATGAGGTAAGTTCTCTGACTTCTAGTTAAGAAAAAATAGGGATAAAGTAAGAAAATTACTATTTTTCAGAAGCATTCTGATGGGCATGTACTGAAAGTTGGTCAGACCCACTCAAAGCTTTTAGCTGGTCTAAATCAGCACTATCTGCTCCTACTCTTTTATTGAATATCTTTGTTTAGCTCCAGATCCCCCTGGATGAAAATCTGGAAGAGTTTTGGATTGATTTCAACGTTGGTAGCAGAAGTATCTCTTTCTATGTGGCAGCAGATGACGCAGTGAGTGCCTTTTGCTCCTGGGGCTGGATTGTCCTGAAGCTGTAGATCCACCTTCTCAAGTGCATCAGATTTGTTTCCCCGCATGAACATGTTGAATTTATTCCAGTGTGGAGGGGAAAAAAATCCAGATCTGGTGGATATTTATATACATATTTATAGAAAAAAATTCAAAGTAATGGTTTCTAGTGCTGTTTGGAAATAGTTTAACATATTCACACATGAGCAATAGTTTTGTTCCTTGTAACTCCTTTTGACAGAGATCAAAATGTTGAAAGTTTGTCCTGCCTGCATGACTTCCTCATCACTGCATTTCATTTAGTTGTAATGCAATAATCTATCTTTAAAAATGTATTTTTCATTTAAGGGTCATCAGTGGGAAACAGTGATTATACCGGAAGAAGAGGTTGACATGTACAGCCTTGAAGGTATTTACACTCAGAAATGGGACCTTTTGTTACACACTAACTTGGATTTTCATAGTCATTAATCTTGAAGTGCTTGCTCAATTCTCAGCAAAGTAAAATTCTCACTTAAAATGTTATAGGCACTGTGTTTACCAGGGATAATATTGCACTGCTGTAACATTTGCATTTTGGACATGCAGGTGTGATTTTTATGAAAATAATTTAAAAATAATGTCTTCTAGTTATTTTAATATAAAATAATGCAAAAGACAATGACAATAATATTTCTTTTAAGCTAGTTAGAGTAGTAAATTCCTGTAATTTGTCTGCAGCTATAGTAAATAACCCTCAAAGAAAACTCTAAGGAATAATATACAGATTAAGTATTTCTGAAAGATTCAATCTTGAATTGTTTCACTAATTACATTTACTGTAGGTTGGAGTAAATTAAAACATGCATCTTAATAACTGAACTGGAGCATGTGCCATGTGTTTACAAACATTATATAAGATGTTAAACTGTAATGAATAAACTTTTCAAATTTTGTTTTTGTCCAGAAAAAGATGCGAAACAATTACTAACAATAGATCTGAAAAACCCAATGACTGTGGGTAATCTGGAAGGAGAGAAATTTTTCTTGTATTTTGATTCCATCTTGGAAATCAAAGACATAACCAGAAAGATTTATGGATTTAGTAAATGGAAGGTAAGATTGAAACATCGTTTTGAGTAGTTTTTAATTCATTCAAAATAAATGTGCTTAATGCACCTAACACTCAGGAACTTATTCAGTAAAAAATTGTTAGCAAACCATAGCTTAGTCCTTACTGCTTATAACAGACTACTTTGTCCTGAAGTCTGACTGGCTGAGGAATTCAACTGCTATGAATTTGTAGCATTTCTTTTCCTCTATAATCTGAATTCAGACACTTCTGTTCTCTCATTGAAGTATTTTCTGTTTCTTGTTTGAAAAAGAGCAAGGGGTGTGTGTTTATGAGAGTGGTTCCTCCCTTTGCAGGACAGGGGCAGGAAGCAGACTGCTTCAGTTGCCAAAACAGCTGTCCATGTCCTCTTCGATGAAAGTGGATCCCAGGTAGATTATTTCAGAAAGCTGGGGTTTGTTTATTTAGTCTGATTATTTGCTAATTTTTGGTGGAAACAGGACTTTTGAAAGATGTGTAAGTATAGATATGTGTAAAACCAGCAAGTGATGTCTAGTATGTATATATGTATCTTTGGGAGATATTAATATCCCAATCATAGAGTAAATCAAACAGGTATATACAGGGGAAGTTCTTTTATGTGGATTGTGACTCGGTAACCCATCCTTGTTGGTGAAAATAGCAATTAGAGTGGAGGCTTTTCAAACTATAAGTCCGTAACTTCTGAAGTTTGTCAAAATCTACGGTGAGGAGTGTGTTACTGAGAGTCAAGAAGTTTCTGTGTTTGTATAAATATAAAACATAAAATCCAAATATTGTATGCAATTTAAAAAAAAGAACATATTGTATAGGTTCTGGTACCAGAAAGCCAGCTGTCACCAGGTTTGAAAGAAAAATCTGAAGAGAAGGAGAAACTCAATAAGAACAAAACTCAGCAACTTCCTGAAACTTTGAGGATTCAGAATAAAAATAGCAGTCAAGAAAAACCCAGAGGTGATTCCTCCAAAGTAAGTAGGATTCTCAAAACAAAAAGGAGTAGAGAAAAAATACAAGTCAATTTAAATATTTATAATATTTAATAATATAAACCCCTTCTTATTTGATAGGTGGGAAGGGGGAAGAGATGGAACGGTTTTTTTGTGGTGGAACAGGGCTTGTCATGCCAGCAGTGCTTCAGTAAACCTGTTTCTGTTCAGTTTGTAGCTGCAGTGACAGCTTTGCAGAGTCCCCAGGAAATCCCTTTGTGATCCAGGGACAGGATTTGTCCATAATTCATTGAATTAACTTAGAAAACAACGATCACTGATCTCAGTTTAAAAATATTCTGTGTAAGCATTATACAATTCAGATATTTTGGGGAATTTTCTTCAAAAAGGGAACTGCATGAAAATCACATTACCTTGCTGTCTGCAGCAACAGCAACTGGCAGACCAGTCAGGGGAAGTGTCAAGAGACTCTTGGAAGTAGATTTTCTAAATTCTTGTGCTGTCATCTGTAAATCAGTGTATTATGGTCGAGTTCTTTCCTTTCCTCAAGATCACCCCATCCCATACAAGGAAAGTGTCTGAAGCCTCTCTGCGTGTTTCTGGAACCACAAGAATTTCCACCAGGAGCCCACTGACATTTGTTAGCACATGTAAGTTTGCAAGTACCACCAGGGTAAAAATACGCTATAAATTGTCTTTTCAACACAAGCAAGAGCTGTGATCCTTGGCAGAGCTGGAAATGAAAAGTAGAACTTGCACAATCTCCTGAGCAGGTGCTTTAAACTTGGGGTTTTAAAACTGGGCTGCTTGGCCCTGATCCACAGAGCCATCCTGCACGTGGGTTCCCCAAAGCTGAGGGTCACTTGCCATTTGTCCTGCAGCTTTCAGGCATCTGTTCAGGCTGAGCAAGCTGAGAACTCAGCAAAAATATCTTACAGTGAAGTCTTCAAATAGTGACCAACTGTTTTCTGCCAGAGCCAGCCTGTGACAGGCCTTGCTCTGCCTCCAGATGTCCACAGTCTGTGGGCTCTGAATCTCCATGAAACAGAGGTGAAATCAAGAGAAATGTTGAAGCTCTAGAGTGTGTTGGTATCAAAACTAACCAGCTTCTGTTGTGATAATGGGCAAAAACTCTTCCTACTCATGTCCCAGACAGTACAGTAATGGTAATGGCAGCAGAGATGGAGTTCTAACATGTCTTTGCTTTGTTCCAGCCACTCCTTTTAAAGGGAGATTTAAATTGCCTCTGGAAATGATGAGCTCCTCTAGAAGGTCTGACAGTACTACAACAAATGAGACCAGAATAAAGATTTCCTATCAAGAACCTTCTGGAGTATGCATGTCATCTGTAGCTAAGTCTTTTACTTAGAGTAACATTAATTTCTACTCTAATTTGTTCCTAATTTATATTTTAAAGAGCTAGAGTTTTACAGTCAGCAACTCACTTTTATAAAATAGTGTGGTTTACATTATTGCATAATGTTTTCTTGTCCTCTGAATTCAGGCTTAATATGTCTAAAGTCAGACTGAACTCTTAATTAGCTAAAATTTGCCTTCACTCATCAAATCTGACTCAAATATTAACTTGCTTTCTACTGGCTCCTGAGTTCTTCCTTTGTGTATAATGGGAGAAAGGTCTATGCACAGAATTTCAAACTGATCAAGCAGCATGGAAATACTCAAAGCATACAATACATTCAGCTACAGCTGTGAAATATGAATGTCTTCAGGTTATAGCACCTATAGCCTTAGTTTTATAGCCTTTTTGATCAGGCATTCACTAGTATGAAAAAGCACTACACAGGTGTCATTGAACTGCAGTTTAAGTATGTTTTTGAGTATTTTTGCTTCTGTTCCAGTTCAGCAGTGACTACAAAGTAACATTTTTGTTTTATTTCTGGTTCAAAATGTCTGTCTTGGTCAGAGTGAGGTCAAGTCCCACACCATGGGATTGTGATGCTTTTTTGATCTAGCCATGCTTTAGAGAAAGGCTTCAGTGTAGAGAAGGTTTTGTTTAGAGTATTTCAAGTGGGAGTTTCTAGGAGAATTTTACTTCCTTGGCTTTAATGGACTGTAATGTCAGTGCTACTTCCTGTGCTTTTTAGAGGTGGCAGAGTTTCACATTAGAGGATGACTTTTTTGAAACAGAACACATTGGGAGGTCAAATACCAGAAATGAGGCAAAAGTACATGAAAAGGTACTGGAGCAGCACTTCCATGAAGTAAAACAAAAAATAATTTCATGCTTAATTAGGGAAAGTACAAGTTTTTGAAGTTATACTGCTTAAAGTCCTATGCTAATATTTCCTTTTGGGTGTTATTCCACTGTAGCAAAAATGTGCTGAAGACGTTTTAAAACTTATACAAGAGGCCACCAAAGAGCAAACTTTAGGTAAATAATTCTAGAAGCACTGATAATCCTTTTAACATTATTCTAATTTTGTCCATTTCTTTTGCCGTAATAATTGACACCAAATTAATGTCTCATTTAGATGAAGTGTTTGACATTGTTCCTGATTCTCAGCCAGTTGGGAAAAGCAACAGACCTTTGTAAGTATAGGGAAAGAATTCAGTGTTGTCACTCCCTTTGAAGGGACTGTTCTCAGCTATTACCAGAAGTGAAATTTTGTTGCAATGGAAAATGCTTTGTTGTGTGTAAAATACCACTATTTTCATGTTTTATGAGGCATATTTATTGTAAGTAAGGGTCACTTTCTGCAATCCACTGACAGTAAGATGGTGTTGTCTCTAGGCTGCCTGGTCTTTTGGAGAGTTCTTTTGATAAAACATCAACATGGACAAAAAGAACATGTCCTCTTCCTGAGAAGAATGAGACCACTGGGGACAAGCAAAAGCCAAATCCATCTTTGGCACGTACATCCCATCCAGGTTATGTTCACACATGGTTATGTGTTCCTCTGCAGAATAGATCAGATAAACTATTACCTGTCAGCTGGGCTTCTTTTGTCTTCTTTTCCTTTCTATTGTTAGTGAGCTGTGAAACCAAAAGCATTTATTAACTTTTTGAAGTGTCTCTCCAGATAAATTTAAAAAAAAAACAAAAAAACCCACAAAAGAACAAAAACAAACAAACAAAAAAAACACAAGAGAAGGAAGAAAATGAAATTGATACCATACCAAGTGGACTGTCAAAGTGTTAATCATTTGGAACAGAAACTGTGAATTACAGAAGGGAAAAATACTGAAACTGCTTCTGAAATACTGTTTCAAACATTTCTTTCAGCTCGAGTGGCCAACACATCTTTGCATTCTGAGCTGACAAAAGGGGATGCTGAAGTTCTCCTCCAAAAAGAGACTGCAAATCCCAAACCATCAAAGGCTGTGAGAGTTTCTTTCCTTCCTTTCTTTGGCTTGCAATTAGGAGAATTGGCACACTTTCATCAAAATTTGTATTTTTACTGTCATTTAGTCACAAACTTATTTTTAATTGATTTTTCTACTAGTACCAAATAAAGTAAACAGTATCACCTCACTTTTTGCCTTTTTCAGTGACATGTTCAAGATTAGTTTACTCTGAATTTCCTTTTCAAAATAATTCTTAAATAAGCACCATCTTGTGTTTCTCATGCACTTCTTTGCTCACTTTTGAATGTTTCAGTTCCCAAACTCACAACATTTAAAAGAAAATATCTGCTAAACTCATGTTTCCTTGTTTGGGCAATGCAGGGGGGAGTTGGTTTGCAAAGGAATGTGATTTCGTACATCTAGAAGACATTTAATGTAGTTTAGGGGGTTGTTTGGAACCTGAAGTTCTGCTTTCAGCTTTGTTCTTCTGTTGGATGGGTTCAAAGTTGAGTCTTACACTGTTTTTATAGAAACCAAAGTCTAAGGAAATGAGAGATGCAGCCAAATCACTGATTAATAAAATCAGTGACAGATACAAAGCCAGGAGTGATGAGCAAAGCAGAGTGAGAGACTCCCTGGGGTTTTGCAGGTATGATGGGAGCTGGGTGGTGCTGCTGCTCCTCTGTGTGCATGTGGCTGTGCTGCACTCCTGCGTGATGGGGAATGAGGGGTTGAGCTCTTTTAATCCTCTTCATCTTTTCATTGAGGTTGTATTTAAATGCATGAATGGCTTTGCTGGGCTTGAGAAAGGTTTTATTTATATAGGTAATGTTCTAATGTATGCATTCTAATTAGCATTTAACAAAATGTGTGTTTATTTTTAGGACACATTTAAATAAATCCTGGGTCTCCAAGGTAACATATTACTACTTTTGTTGGAATTGTTTTTCATGTCACCTGTATGTTCATATATTGGTGGTAGTCAGTAGTTGTAAAGGGCAAGTTCACAAATATCCTTGAATATTAATTATCTGTAGGTGTCAGTGTTAGTTATGCATGGACTGCATATACTTGCAATACTTACACGGAATAATGTTTTTACAGGCAACTATCAGCTAGTGAAACCCAAATTAATTTTTGTTTGCATATTATGTATATAATCTGTGCCTTTTGTGCATATCAGTGCTAAACATTTGGAACAAAACTATTATCATAAATGAGATTGTGGAATCCTTGAAGGGAATATAGCCAGGACACAGAAATGAGTCAGAATGTTTGGGGGAGAGATACATTAAGAGGTTGTGTTGATATTCTTAGAAGATAAAGATTTAGCTTTTCAAAGCTCTTATCACCTTTGTTGCTAATCAAGGTGATTTATCATCATGATGAACTTGCTTTTTGAGATGACAATGTCTATGAATGCAGAGTCCAAATTTGTAATAAGAGTGAACTTTTAATTTCTATATAGGAAGAAGTTCAGGACAGAAGCCTGAAAACCACTTCTTTTATTAATATAACTGCTGGTCATATAATGTAAGTAGTTGCAACGTTTTCAAGCACAATTTCTGATTCCCCATACCTGACTCTGTGAAATGTTCATGAATTCAGTCACAACATTGATCTCTGTGTTTGTCTGACAGGGATGATGTCTACAACTTTAACATCAGTGGGTTTGATGAACCTACAATAAAGCTTGGAGTAAGGATATAACTGAGACCTGTATTTCATGAATAGAATATAAAGGAAATTGGTCATATTTGGTCTACTGAAAGCATAGGTCAGATCTGAAAATTCAAATTTTATCAGTGAACTAAGTGGGGAAAAATGTTTGCCATGTAAATACCTCAAGCATTCTCAAATGTCTGATGTGTAAATGTATAACTGTCCTCAGGTTCTGGCCTCCTCAAGCTATTATGATATTTGTCCTGAATGAAGAAGTAAACAGTTTGTTAGGAGTATCATTATTTTAAATTATCCTATTATCCTGAGTATGTTATTGCCATCTTCCAGTCCACATTTAAGAGACATCTTTGTCCAGATGTTTGAGTAAAAAGAAAATCTAATGATGATAAAAGCAGAAGACACCAGAAGATAGTTTTGCTTCTTACGGCTCAGAGGAGCATTCTGAATTGGGGAAGGTAGTGGGGCAGGTGGGGGGAACTGGTGGATTGGTTTGAGGTACTGAAAGCTTCAGTCAGTTCCAGCTGGCTTAACCATCAGCTCTGTTAAATAAATTCTAAGAGAGAAATTAGTCCCTGTTAGTTACTGAGTGTAATAACTGAGAAGAAAAACCCATAGCAGTTACAGTCTAGTGGCCTGTTTAATTTTGTTCAGATTGTATAACAAAAGAAAACCTTCATTTGTTTCTTATTTATTTGCATTTTCAGGTGCAAGAATTGCGTGTTACTGAGCTGAGTGTTCATACAGAGGCAACCAAAAAAGGGTAGGATGTTCTGTTGTGTCCTGGTCTGCTGCTTATCAATAGCACTGTCTGCACTCTCCAGCATCCTGTTACAGAATTCCAGGGAATGTGTTTCATGAGCAAAACACTTCTCCTCATGGAATACTCCAGGGATAGAAACTCCTGAGTAAAGGGGTGCTTTTTTTGTTAATGAGCAGCCTGCCAAGGGCTGTGTTGTTCCTGTGTGCTCTCACTGATCCTTGGGAAATACACACACCCTGTTGTGTTTAAAGGGAACAGGCATTTCTAAAATGAGATGAAAGCAAAAGTAGGTACATTTGAATAGTAGAAAGATTTCCAACAAGTGTTTTTAAATGTATTGTTAAAGGTGTTTTTTGTCTTTTTAATTAAGGAATGCAAACGTCAGTAAACCCAGCACTGAAGCAAAAGGAATAAAAAAAGTAAGGTTCAGATTTTTGTGGATCAGTAGAGCTTGTCTTTATGCCTTTAAGTACCAGCTATGTAAGCAGAATGTATATAAAATAAATCAATAACTTCAGACCTTTTTTTGGGTTTTGTAGACTAGAAACAATGAAGACAAGAAGCATCTCTTTAGTGACACAGACAGTGAGAACAGAGGGAATGACAGCAAGACAGATATTAGTTGGCTACAGGAATCTAAGAGAAAGCCTAAAGCCCAGATAGTTGATTACACTAGAAATAAAAAATTAGGGAAACCAATAAACACAGACAAAAGTAAGAAACTTTTTTCCTATTTCTGAAGAATGCTGCAATAAGTTTGTCCTTACTGACTGCACAGCATGTCATGTGCTGTGTTGCAGATGTCATGCGTTTCTGCTCTCTTGTTTCCAAGGAATTTTCAGATTAGTTCTGACCATTTATAAAGTATGAATTATATAAAGTCTGTATTGTAATATGGGAAACTACTGGAGGGGGGATAGATGGAAAGTCTTGTCAGTTAAAAAAAAGGTTCTTTAAAATTCTGGGCTGAAAGCAGTTCCTGAGTCAGTGAGTTTGTGAGCATGAAACTTGACTTATTTACAGCTGAAACTAATGGCAAACATTTGAACTTTATATGGATTTTTCAGACAACCTTGCATTAGCTGATGAATCTCCTGAACCTGCTTTGCACGTGGATAAACCTAAAGGCAAAAATGCAAGTAAGAAAAAGGTAAATTCGTATCTTGGATTGTAATATGTGTTCAAAATCTCCTCACTCCCCACAGAAACTGTTTTAAAATCATGTTTGTAAATACGTGACATTTCTCCATGTTTATTTCCAGATCTTTTGTTAAATATTCTGTATTCTTTTCAGTACTATATTCTTTCTGTGTAGTATTTAATTGATATTTCAGTCCTAATACTCTCCATGACTTAGAATGATTATTATAAATTGATGCTGTTAATAGACTGATGGTTAAATTCTCTGAGCTTTGGTAAAATGAAACTTTTTTAGCTGTTTTGAAATAATACATTTCAAGTAATTAAACCAACTTATCTGCCTTTTTATTTATTAATCATTCTTTTAAACTGAAGAGGGTTTTATTCTTCCAAAGGCAAACAAAGGTAAAAAACAGAATTCAGGAATTGCTGAAAAGATAGAGCAGTCATCCAGAAAAAGACTACCTCGAAGAGCAGCGGGAGCAAAAAATTACAAAGAGCCTTCCAGTTCTGAGTCAGAATGTGAAGGGCAAGTTCCAACATTCACCTCTAAGGAAAAGAAGTCAAAACCACAGGTAACCAGTGACACTTTCTTATTAAAAGTCCACGCCTGCCATATTTTTCAATATAAATCTCGGTCCTCCTGAATTTTAAGTGCCCAATGTGAGCAAGTTGAAATTAATTTGTTTAACCATGATCTTTTTTTAATGATGAATATTGAGCTGCTAAGAAAATCAGCCCTAAATAATCTGTCATAATAGATTTTTAGTTTCTATTTATTACATTTATTCTGCTGTGTCCTGTACTTTGAAAACTTATTATTTTGAACATCTCTATTAAAGGGGGGGTGCTTAGCAAGCCAATTTTTGTTCTTTGAGTTAATGTGATGCTGTGCCTGTTCTGTGGACCTTGTAGAGGGTGTGTCAATCCATCTGCTGAGTATCCAAATGGGATTTTTAGCAAATGAACATTGGGTGTTAAAGCACTGTCATTCTTTTAGCATATCATGCCAATACTTTTGGAAAGGTCTGTAAACTTTATTAAATCCTGAAGCATCAGTAATTGCTTTCAACTGTTAAATTGTTCATAAGAATAGAAATTTGTGTCAGTTTTAACAAATGCAGTGGTTATTAATATCAGAGCACCCAATATCCTTATGGATTTAAGTCCTGCTAATGATGTTCCTTCTGCTTGCTCAATGGCACATGTAGGTGATGTGCTCTTTATCTCCTTTTGAGTACACTTCCCTGTGTTCACAGAAATGTTTATACAACGTTTTCCTTTTAACAGAAACTTATGAATGGGGCAATCAAGGAATATAAACAGCAAAAAGCACCCCAGGTTGTATCTGTGGAGCCAAAGACAGGAGAGAACTTTGTGCAGAAACCACCTGACAAAGCCAAGGATTCTGCAGAGCAAAAGGAAATGGAGATATCTTCAACTGATAGTCCTACATCTCCTGAGACAATGAGATGTAGGTCTTTTGGCTTGGAATTTCCAGCAATACTCAATAAAAAGCTGGAGCTTAAATGAGGTTTAGCACAGCAATACAATTTTACAGTTATTTCATCCTTTTAAAATAAGAGAGCCCCTCCTTCAGGGTGTTCTACATGAGCTAAGGAAGTGTTTTAATATGTCACCAACATTTTCATAGGTTGGTGCAGTTATTTGACATCAGTATGATACAGAAGAGCAATATGTAAATGTTGGAATGAATCTGGTAACTGCTAAAAGAGTGGGAGAGTGCAAGAAGGCAAGTGTGGCAAGTCCTGTGCCAGCACTTTAAATAAAATTCTACATATCTGAGACTTAAAAATACCTGGAAAAAAATAGCTGGAACAGTGAGCAGTTTGGGCCTTGGGATTACCTTTTTTAACTTTCATTCCTCATGCTGACAGGGAAGTAACTGTTTTGTAGGTGCTGAAAGAATCTCAGAAGGAGATGTTACTCCAGGACATATTTCAAGTGAAAGATCTCTCAATCTTCAGGAGTCACCACCAGAGAACAGGGAGATGTTAAACTGTGAGAAAGGAATCTCTCCTGAGAATTTCTCTCTCCAAAATAAGAGTATTCGAAGTGTACGTGTAAATCAGTCCCCTGAGGCAACAACTGCAAAGTCAACATTTGCAGAGAAAAGTTTCTCACCAATTTTAACTGAAACATCTTTGGTAAGAATGTTAACATTTCTCTAGAGTTGTAATTGTTTGATTCAGCTGCCAAATCTTCTGTGCTTCTCTACATCTCCCTTTAATAATGATTACTTTGTTGTTAATGTGTAGCTCAGCTTAACAACATATAAAACTGTCAGTGGAAAGAATTCCAAGGGAGTTCACTTGGAAACCTGCAATAACAATGAAGATTTGAGTTTCCAACGTTGCTTTTCAGACACACTTTCTCTTAAAGGAAAACTGAAAGATACCACTAAAGCTGTCACCAAAAATAAGGAAGAGGTATGCTACTCAATTCTTTGCTTTTTGTCTATTTTATCTGCCTCACAGCTGATGAGGTTTAAGGGATATCTCCTTTCAATAATGATTTTTTTTTATCAATGTGTAGCTCAGCTTAACAACATATAAAACTGACAGTGGAAAACATGCAAAGAGAGCTGTGTCAGACATAGGGACTAATAATGAAGATCCAGGTTTCCAGTACTGCTTTTCAGATACCTTTTCTATTAAAGGACAACGACAAGATACCACTAACCCTGTCACCAAAAGTAAAGAGGTAAGTTACTGCATTCTTTGCTCTCCAGAGGTGGACTCCAACTTGCCATTGGTTTGACCTCCTCTACGGGTGGTGGGGTTTTAGGGAAAGGCCTCTCTGTCAGTTTTAAACACTATATAATGTCTATTTGGAGCCTGCTTGGAAAATTCTAGGAGTTATTTTTTAAGTATTTCAGATAAATTAGAGGATTGTTTATCATATGGATACAATGAAAGAGACATCCTGACAAGATCGGTTTTAATTGATGTTTTAAAGAATAAATGTTTTCTTGTTGACTTTCAATAAAAAACAAGGGATTTTTCACAACATAAATGTGAATTTTTGATGGAGACTTCTAAAATTAATTTGGAAACTAATCAATGAGTGGCTTTTCTTTTAGGATTGTGAACCACCATCTCCATTGTCTGCTTCCAGTGGGAGTAAAGCACAGTATTCAATTGAAGAGCCTTATGCCTCCATAAATGAGTCAGGTACAAACATCTAATTGAAAGCAAAAGACTTTGGATGTGTTTCAATAAGGGTTAAGAAAAATGTTTTATTTGGCATAAAAATGTGGACAAATTATTATATTTTATGCATTTTTAGTATTAGTCTATTTTTACTCCTTTTCTCATTTTCTCTGCTGTTTTAAGCTGAAAATTAGCTCCAAAATGCAGCTACAGTGAAGAGTCACTTGGGCTGCAAAGAAAGAGTTAGAGGCATTCCCACTGATACTGGAATTAATGGTATTATCAGGAAATGATGCCAGACTTGCTCATCACGTGTCCACGGAAATCTTGTTGGTTTATATCCTGTTCTTGTGTTGATTAAACATGCCCTTTACAAATGTCATGGATATTAAGTTTTATATAGGTCTCTCTTAAAGCCAAGACACATATTCCAAGAGTTTGGATCCAACAGGTGAATGAAATCTTCTTTATCCTCCCATCTCGTTGTTCTAAATAATCCTTCAATGAAGCTTTGTGTTGCTGTTGCTTCAAGGCCCCACCATACAGCCTTTTCCCAAACGAACATACCACAGTGACACAGAGAGTAGCTCTGATGAGGCAGAGACAAGCAAAGAGGAGGCAAAGAGAGGAAGGAGAAGAAGAGGTTTACAGCCCAGAAAATTATTTAAAAGAGATGATGCTGTTACTTGCAGAGGTTGGTCACAGAGGGGCAGTTGAATGTGATTGTGCAAAAGTTAAAAATAATGTGACAAAGGTTTAACAAGCAAATAGCCATAGAAAAGCGTTTTTCATGTTGAGGAAAAAAATAAATGCTAAATATTTAGATATTGCATCCATATGAAAAGTCAGAAAATTTCTATGAAAATAGAGACTGGATTCAGCCATCTAGCTGGAGAAAGGAATTTCTATAGACCTGAAGCTGTCCTAGGCCCTGTGCTAAGTTTGGATGGGCTGCTTTGTCATCCTGAATGTGACACGACCCTTTTGTGCCTCCCTCCAGTGTCTGAAAACATTTCCACTCACTCTGTGAATGACCTGTGTGCTCTGGATGGGGAGTTCTGGGAGCCTGGTTGTTCAACTCTCAGCATATGTCAGAAGCTCCAAAAAGAATTTACCAAGAAAATTGAGGCAAGCCCCTTCAAGTACACTCTCAGTCGTGGCAGGGCACATGTGCATGGGGATGGAGCTTGGCTTCCACCAGGGTTAGATTTTCATGTCCCTCTAAGCCAAGTGCACAGAATGGCAGGACATGACAGAATTCCCATTTCCTTTTAAGCCTCTTTCAGCTCCTGTATCTACTGAACTCTCCAATGATTTTTCCCTCCCATGTCTGTTTTTTCATTCCATGTGTGCTTTCTCTGTTTTGTACAAGTGTATTTCTCAAACAATGCACCACTAATTACATTAGGCAGAATTTCCTCAAAAACTTAACCCCACGTTTGTTTACATGTCACTAATTAAGCTTTTCCTTGAAAGACAGGGAGAACCTTTTAAAATAGAGCTTTGCTGTGATATTAAGTAATTACAGTGCTAAACATATTAGTTTTTCCCCTGAAGTGACAATAATCTGAATTTAATGTTGCTACATCCTCCCAGAACCGCTCCCGGAAAATGGATCACTTCAGTAAGCAAACACTGAAAGCTGCCCATCAGCGCTTGGCAACGATGAGCTACCAACTCCATGAGTGCAGGTCAGTGCTGAAGGGTGTGTTCTGAAACATCCTACAGGTGCAAGGAATGCCTCCTGAAAGTAACCTGGTTTCTTTTGGTAGGATCAGGCAGCTGGAAAAATTTCATTTTACTCTCGTTGAGGAACTTGAGAATTTTGAAAAGGATTCTCAGTCCCTGAAAAACATGGAAAAGGAATTCTCGGTTTGTATTTTAACTGCTGAATCGTGGGGAAAAGTGAGTTCTTAGGGAATCTGTAGACCATTCATGTCATCTTTAGAGTGTTGATTTTGATTTTAAAAGCCCTTATCATTTTGCTTCAGGGTGGTTGAGATATCAAACAATGAGTGTGTGATGTTGGGATGGGCCAGTGCTCTTGGAATTCCTCAGTCACTCCATGTTTTCCCAATATATATTCACTGTATGAATTCCTACATGATTTTCTTCCTAGAACAAAATATTTGTACTTTAATGGGCTGTTTTTCCACTTTGTGTGGGGACTCTGTAACTCCTGTGTAACTGCTGAGGCTGTGGTTGTGGGTTATTTTAGTCATATCAGGTATTAGTTTTAGTTGAGAAAATCAGTTCCTAATGATTGCCATCTATTAATATTTTTTCTTTGCAGACCTTTTGGAAAAAACAGACAAGTACTTTTAGTACATACATGAAAAATGCACAGCAGAGGTTGGTGAGCTTTGTTAATCCTGGGATGAGGTTTGTGGTCACTTCATTGCAGGTACAAGTCTCCTCCTCTCTGTGCAATCTCTTCCATGAAATAGAGATGGTACATGAGATGAGAAAATTAGATTAAAATACTACATTACACGAAAAATGTAATTATTCCTCATCTAAATTTCCCCACATACCTGACGGACTTGTTTCAGCAATGATGGTGATATTTATCCATGCTTTAAAGTACAAATAGACTACCACTAATGGCTGTATTTGTGGTCTTTGTGGGAAGTTCACACATAGCAAAGCTGTTTGAACTACCTTTTATTTCTTTAGAATTCAGATTCTTAAAACTTCATTTGAAAAGAATATCTACCATTCTGTTGACTATGAAGAACGTGTTTTTACTTCAGAGGTATGAGGAACTTTTGTTTTGTATGAGGAAATTGTTTCACTTCTGTTTTAATAATTCTTCATCTGCACCAACAGATACCAGCACTGACTTCTTTCTCTGAGGAAAGGCTTTATCCTCAGCATTGTATTAATGATACCTAAATATTTTCCTAATTTTTAAATTTCATAAAATGTCCTTTAATGTAACAATATGCAGTGGTTTAGGCCAAGATTTCCCCCATTAGGAGGTGTGTGCAGTTCCCAAGATTTATTCTGGATTCTGTGGCTTTGTTCACTGGTGTTACTCACCTCAGAAAGAGCAAATGTAAAACACCCCCCCTTTCCATAGGCAGGTGGATGTGTGTGCATGTACATCTCTGGGTTATAAAACTTCGGGGGATGTAATTGTTTGCTTGAAAACATGTTACCAGCTGTGAGCAAACACATTCAATCTCTTTTTGCAGATGCATCTGATGAAAGAAGATATAAAAGGACTCCAAGAGAAACTTCTAAAAGAAATGGTAAATTAAGTTGTCTTGTCCTCGGGTTTTTTTTGTTTGTTTGGGGTTTTTTGTTTGGTTTTTTTTCTGTTTGAATACTAAAATACTAAAATTTTAAATCCAATTATCACTGACATGTTACACTTCAAACCTTATGGGGGCGATAAAAGCCACAGGTAGGTGTGAATGTACAGGTTTAGTTTTCAGTCTTAATATGTGGAATGTTGACGTGGAAAAGGAGCATATTTGCTATGTTAAAACCAGCATATTCTGTGCACCAGGAGTACAATACATTGAATAAAATCTTCCCCTTTTCAGAAGTATGTGATAAGTGTCATGTTTTTTGCACAGCAAGAAGAGGAACTGTGCAATGTTCGCAAAGGACTGCAGACCTTGTTTCAGTCGAAGACAGAATTCTGAAGGGATATTGTTCAGATTCCTTCCTGACATTCAAGATGAATATAAACACTCTTTTACAATGGTAAATTTGACAACTTTATTTTTCTTTTTTACACTCAAGGAAACTATTGTAATGAAACCATATTTTCCTTAATATTAAAATCTTTGTGGATAAGACTTCTCCACTTATCTGGGAGACTTGGAATTGTTTTACTGAATCTGCTAAAATGTAATATGTCATTTTATTTTTAGCACATGCTGCTTTTAAAGATGCCTTTAACAATTTTTATAGGTTATATAAATGGCTTTGAGAGAAATCACTTTGAATTTCCCTTGGAATGTTTTGGGTCTGTATGTACAGAATACCCACTTTGTCTGATCCAGAATGCAGTCAGAAATTATTTAGGGATTGAATCGCCTGATTTGATCTCAGCCTTGTTTGTGTTGTTAGACTTCAGCAGGAGTTGCTAAGACAAAACAACACTAAACACTTGTGTTTGAATATGTTGCAAATAGTTGTATTAAACAAGTCAAGAAAAATATATATTGTCTGTCTGGGTTTTTTTTCCACAATGATGTCATTGATATTTTGCTTTACATCGATAATATGCATTTGCACATCAGTGAGACAAAGCTGCTGCTCAGATATTTCAAGCAAGAATTTTAAAACCACGAGGCTCTGTTAAGTCACTTGATCCACTCACCCTGTCTGTTTTAAGTGCACTAATGCTTTCCTCATTTTTCTGAGCCTCTGACGTTTGTGTGGGTTTGGGTTTTTCTGAGCCTGTGCTCACCATGTTCTCCGCTAGATGGACCTCCTGAGATGTCATACTTTTCTTTCCACCGCTCTAATTGAATTTTATCTGCATGAAACAGGATTTCTCTCTGAATTGTACAAGGTTTTTAGAAGTTTACTGGAAGGCCCAAATTCTTTTCTTACAATGAAGGCACGTTGGGAAAATAATACAACTGCCTTATTTTTAATTAATGACAGGAATTGTGCACTGTAGGCCTGTTGTTTTTATCCATTGGGAAGAAGCTGCTCAATCAAAAAGATTGGCAAATGCAGTAGTAAGTCAAAAGGCTAATTTTACTGATGGATATTTCTGTGAAAAGCCAACAAGGTAAAACATTGCAATAAAGAGTTAAAAATGCATCTTTGGATCCAGTGGTTGGGTCATTAAAGTCTTCAGCTGCCAGTCCAATGGGTCAAACATTAAATGTTGTACAAAATGCCAGCCAGCTTCATCCCTCTGGACACCACCCCTCCCACGGAGTCCTCAGATTCTACTCCCTGCAGTTCCAGCCATGTGTCTGGAGTGGTGGTGTGCTCTTACCTGCCATCCTTCCCTGGCACTTGCTCCAGGAGCAGGACTGGGGTTGTGGTTCCATCCTGTGAACTCCCAGTGAGTAGTGACTGTTCCCACCTCACAGCAACTCAGTTGTGGTCTGTACCAACCATTTGCCACACTGGTTTTTATTGTTCCCACACTTCATGGAGACCATCTCAGTGAAGCTACAGGACCAAGAATGCCTTTTCCAAGTTTTTAACATTGAATAACTCCCTAAAGTTCTAGAACTGCAGACTCCTGCAGGGAAATGTTTGTCTTGTGAGTGTATTCACCATTTTGTTCCTGTCTCACCAGGGGTGTTGTCCAGCTATTCACTGTATTATTTTTTTCCCAAGTATTTTTTTAATAGTAATTTGAGTAATTTCTCAGATGCTCCTCCACCTCAGACATTATCAGAATACCTGGCTTTACCTTTGCCTCAACCAGTTCTATTTGCTTTGTCATTAGCATTTAGGAACCTTTTTCTTCTTGCCATCAAGAAAGCATTAAAATAATTTGTTTGCCAAACACCAAAGTACATCATTACATATTTACCTGTGGTTCTCCAATTTAGTAATTTTGAATGAGAGTAACAATGAACTTTGTCATTCATCAGGGGGTCAGAGCCCCAACTAGTGCAGGATGACAATCAGGTTCTGCAGTTGCATGAGATAGAAAACCTTAGTTGGGATCATTCTTTTCCATGGGCATGAAGAAGTGAAATGATCTGGTGCATAATCATTATAATCTCTTTCCTTCCCAACTGTCCCTGGGAAAAAAAGCTTTAGGAAACGTGTTCATTTCCTGCAATAAGTAATCATTTAATTAAAGAACAAAAGTAACAGGAATCAAAAATGCTTGCAGCTGTGATTCTGTTAGACATTATATAAAAAAGAATGAAATTATAATACATTAAATTAGTTTTTAGAACATGAACTGAAGTGTTTTACAAACTAACTGTGGTAAGTTCAAAATGTCTCGTCAGCGTAATACCGGATGACAGAGTGTCACGTCCATTTATGTCAGAGGCCTGGGAATGGTAAAGCCTGTACATGCACAACCTCTGCTCTTCCAAGACAGGCTGGAGACAGTTCCAAACACGTGGGAAAGGAGAGCAGGAGGCTCTTCCGAGGAGCTTTGCTTCAGTCCCTGGCAGCAGCAGGTGGCCCTGGCCGGCCCCGGGCACCGCAGCGCTGAGTCCTTCCCGCACACCAACCCCGGGGGCTCCGCACTCGGCTCGGGGCACAGACCCAGAGCTGCCCCCAGCAGTGTCCAGCAGCAACATCCAAAAGTAAAGACAGATTCTTCTCAGAAGAAAATCTCTATGGCCTGTGAAATCTAGGAGAGAGGGGGAGACGTTTTTCAAACCACTTGGAAATAGAAAAAAAGAAACAAAAAGTAGTCGAATTCTATGTTAGATTAACATTTTTAAAAGCCCATGAAACTATTCCTTCTGTTTAAAGGTACAGTAACAGTACTGAAGAATATTAGCCCCTCTAAGTCTCAATTTTCCCAAGTACCAGGACTGTGGTGCAGGTACAATCCTCAAGGCCTAGTGAGCCTCAATTGCACTTCTTTGGGAGTGTAAATGCAAATACAGGTGTGGGGTTAATTTGAGGAATAATTTTAGTAAATGAAGCCCCAGTTTGTCATTGGTGGTGATATTTTTTATGCGGTGATCTTGACCTTTTGTAAGAGTTAAACAGTGTTGTTCTGATTAGTAAAGTTGGTGTAATGTGTGAGAGTCTTACAAGTCTGGAATAAATATTCTCCTGCTCTGTGGGCTTGTTCTTTAGGCTGAGATACATAAATAAAATCCCAGTCACTTGAAATGCCTTAGCACTAACTATAAATTGTAAGCCTGTTTATTTCTAATATCCTGAATAAAGTCCAAAATCTATCATTACTATCTCCTTCCAATGCCCAGGCAGTTTCTACCAGAGGATGTGCATCTCCCTCTCACACTGCCACTGCAGCCACCCCCTCTCCCCTCCCATGTTTCATTCCATCAGTGCAGTGATGATTTTTGCCCCAAACACTGAGAGTCTGAGTCCTGTCATGTCAAAAGGGCCCTAAATTGCACGAACAGTCTGGAATTCTATAAATACCACTGCACTTACAGCTGAAGTGTGTCTGCCTGGACATCTGTTCATTGACCTACCCAGGCTCAGTGAAGCTGGAATTCATTGTGAGTTCAGGAAAAATGGGAATGTGGGCCCAGGCTGTGCTGAAATGAGCCTGAAATGAGCTGCAAACTGACTTAGGACAGTGCCAGGAATTCATTTTAGCAGCAAACACACCTGAGAATGGTCACAGGCATGGCAAGAGCACACTGCGCTCTCAGCAGCTCCCAGACTGTGTGGACTGACTAGGAATTGTGCAAACAACTGAATATGACTTCAATTTTTTTCTAAGAAGATCTTCTAGGCAGCATCAGTGGCTGTGGAATCAGCCTCTGTCATGTTTTTTCTCCACTTATAAAAGGGAAATGAATGTTTTCACATGTGTTTAAACATCCTACCATGTGAGATGTGGCCTGGGGAGCAAGCACTGACCAGGTTCTCACTGTCACAGAGAGAGGGACAACAGTCCAAACCTGTTCCCTCTCCTGCCCTGCTCCAGGAAGTCCCCTGGGGGTTCCACTCCTTCCAACAGCAACTGGCCTGACAGGGGACACTGAAATCCCCAGGCTGAACCCATTAGAACAAATCCAATTAGAACAAGGGCATTAGGTGTGTTTGTTACTGTAGGTGGAATTTTCTGTTTCTTAGCAGGGAAGTTTCAGTGTTTGTGATAAAGTTGCAGGCTAAGGTGCATTTAATTCAGAGATCTTTATAAAGTGTATCACGTTGTTCTACTTTTAAAAAATCATACTGTTTTCTATATTTTACCCTACATTCAATTTTTTGTCCTGTTTTCTGAATCTCTGGTTGAGGGATGCTCTGGAGCCGGTCTGCAGGGAGTGCGAATAAAAGCCCCCAAAATATCAGAAAATCCAGAACAGGAAGATAAATCCATTTTCTTTTAAAATAAATCTCCCTTTGCATATTCTTCTCCGACATCCAGCACATAAAAGTAAAACCTAGAGGTTCAGGACTCCAGCAGACTGTTTTTAGCAGGCAGTGAAAATAAAGAGGTGGAAAACTGACCTTGTCAAATGTTTGCTGGACGCATGTACCTCCATTTCATTGCTTTTGTATTCATTCAGCTCTTTCCGAATTGCTGCCTAGGGATTGAAGATAGAAAAGCAAATAATTAAACAAATGATTTTCTCTTTGGGAGCATTGCAAAATGCCAGCCCTTCAGAGCAGTTCTGTGGAGTAGGAAGAGCAGGAACTGGGTGGAGCAGAGCACACAGTGCTGTCAGAGACACTGAATTTTTAGGCTCTGTGGATATGGATTGGTGGCACAATACCTCCCACTCATTATTGACTGCTGACAGGGCACTGCTGCCTAGGAGCAATTCTGAGGTAATAACACCTCAGGGCTTCCAGTCTCACATTTAATAGGATTCCAGGTAAAATTTATTAAAGATAAGAGATGTTGCCAAGAAATGGATCCTTTTCTTCAGTCTCAAATGCAACGGTCCAGCTCCTGACCCGACTCCCTGATGGGAGCCACCAGGATATGCAGTTGAACTGCCACTTTCTTTTTGCTTACAAACATGCCTTGTTAACAATATTGAAACCAGGCAAAGCCTAATTTAATAAAAGCTGAGTACATACAGGGAAAATGCCAAATCGTTACCCCACCGATTACTATGTAATAGTTTATTCACCACTTTAGTGGGCTCAGCACAGCTCCTGGAGGAGAAATGCTCTGCTCCTTTTCCATACGAGCCCTCTGAACCCATTTGGGTTTTATCCCAAGGAGGCACTGGAATGGAGAAATGTTGAAATGTTTGCTCTCCACATCTCAGAACAAAGCCATAAGAAACAGTGCTGTGTTTGCCATTTTGCCAGTAAATCTCAGCATCCTGCTCCTCCTGCAGCCCTGAAACCTCCACAGGTACCAGCAGCAGTTCCAGCTGGAATCCAGAGCTGAACTGCTCCTACTGCTCAAGGACCTAAAGGTGACAGTTCAATTGGGATGTAAATCAGTGACCTGGTAGGTATGTGACACAAAATGAGTGTCTGTTTATGTTCCTGGGAATGTGGGTTGAGTGACTCCTTGAGCTTTCAGAGGAAAGAGAAACACATTTAGAAACATAGTAGAGGATGTTTGCATGTCTGGGACAAAACTTCCAATCTGAGAATGTTATATTGACTGGAAAGGGGGTCGAGTTGGAGCCCAATGATTGTGTCCACCCTTTTGGGTGTATTTCCAGTCCTAAATAGGCATTTTTATAAACAGCACTGTTACAACAGGATTCACTGATCACTGTGATCTCAGCATAAAACATAAGGGTAAACCTTACAGAGATTAAATGTCCCAGAGGTCAAATGTGTGTGCAGAATGTGATGCATTAATGCAGACAAAGCAAGGAGAAAGCAGGGTGTGACCTGAGCTCTGGCAGTACCTTATCTGCTGCTGAGAGTCGTGTCCATGGTTTGTCTGCTCTCCTGTCGTAGTCCTGTGCTTTTGCCACTTCCACATAATCACTGAACCGAATCAGGATTTTTCTGTCTCTCAGTTCATCAACTGTGGGTCTCTGGTTAAGCTGTAGTCAGTAGTTTTGTAAAATAAAACCAGGGTTAATAACAAATGCATCATAAAACATGCAATATTTTCTGCTTCCTATCCTAGCTTAGTGTGCATTTATGTGTATGGAAAACCACCCAACCCTTGGAGATTCCAGGGAAATCCTAATCAGTTGGAGGACTGTTAGCAGAGTAATAAATGGACCAAAAAAAAAGGAAAATATTTTAACCTGGATACTGATCAAATGCACTTGTAAATGCAAAGGAATCCTGGTGGATTTGTTATGATCTCTGGATGACAGTGGATGCTGTTGGGGTGTTCTGCTACAGGCAGAGACAGATTGTCTGTGTGAGATTCTCACGACTGGACCCATTGTAAGAATTTCAATTTGGCTTTAATGAGTTATCAGCATTTTTGGTTCATAATTCCAGTAGGGATTCCCAGGAACAGAACAACAAGATCCAGTTCTGATTCTGAGAATACTTTAAATGCAAAGGGGAATGTTCCATGGGAGCACACCTGGTGCTCAGCAGGGACTCAGCTCCAACGAATGAAAGAGTCTTTTTCCAGCCATAGAATTGACAAATACACAGTGTGCAAGCAAATGCATATAAACTGCAAGTCAGAAAACAGGTAAGTATTCTACTAAGTCTCATGGGGCTGAGAAAAGGAAGGTATTTTCATAATTCATTTTACTAAACACTATAAAACCCTGCTCAGGAGGTGCTGTGCAATAACAACCTCTATAGCTGGTTGATGTTACAGCAGCTTTGCTAAATGTCTAAAAGCTAATAGCAGGTATTGCAAGATTTTACCTTTCTCGTCAGCCTCTGCTTGATTTCCCTCCTCTCCTCCTGCTCCGTTTGATCATTTCGTTCTGCAGAGATGACAAAAAAGAAGATGACTTTCCTCATGAGGGAGTTTGGGGTTTTCCCAAGTCCCAGGCAATACTGAGCACAGCAAAACGAGGAGCTGCTCCGTGGTTGTGTCAGTTCAGCGCATCCCTCTGTTGTGTGCCACAGTTACCCCTCTGTGAGGACAAGGCACTGCTTCCAATGGCAGGTTCCCTGCGCTCTGAGTTCCAGCCCGAGGAGATTTAACCCAACAACAGCAGCCACACCAATTCTCCACTCATGAGAACTTGAGAAGGGAAATCAAAATATCCCACAGCTGGTTAGTGATCATTTTTCACTCTCCATATTGCTGGAGCCGCTTTTGGATGCTGAGGAGCCTCATTGCAGCAGCTCCAGGGAAAGTTTGTCCTGTCCTCTCTCCTGGATTTTTCAGGCTACATCGTTGGGGTGGCAGTGCTGCAGTCCTTGGCTGTGACCTGCACGTTCTGCTGTCCCTGTTAGTCCTGCCAGGAGAACCTCCTGCTCCCCCGGGGGTTCCTCTGCAGCGTTCAGCCCTGCCCTGAGCCAGCCCGTCTCGGTGTGTTGTGCCTATTAACATTCAAGCCGTGAGAACTCCTACACACTGGCTCTAAAAATAGCCCAGAGTGCTGTAACACTGCTGAAATCCATCCCTTGCCTTGGGAAACAAGTTAATGGCGTTTCTATTTCCAGTACTATCTGTTGCTAAATTAGGAGTGAGCCCAAGACCTGAACAAAGCTGCACACCCAGGGAAAAAAAGGTTTAATCATTCTGGGATTCTCCCCGTTCTCCTGTGAAGTTTTACACCACTCACATTAGATATTTCCAGTGTTAAAGCACACACACGTGATTTCTAATGTGCCTCAAAAAGCCACCAGCACTGCAGATGAGTTTCCAGAAATATAATTTTAATAATGAAGTGTTCTCCCTGATTTTTATGCTCATTAGATCCCACTGAAATGCAGTCAGAAGCATCTGTTTAAGGTAACACAGTAGTGCAGAACTCCAAGTGGCTATAGTAGAAATGTAAATCCAGTCATTTCAAATGCTGTAATGTGCAGTGTTACAGTTCAGTGGCAAGGCACAAAATGTAAAGAGAACAGGTCAGCTAAAATTAGTGCTGTGTCAGGGATGAGCAGTTATTTCAGTGAGGAAGGTTTAAAAAGAGAACAGGCCTGAAAAAGTGGAGGGTATTCTTAGATGCAGAGACACCCGCATCTAGAGGTTATTCATTCAGCTTCAATTCACCCCTTTTAGACTTTTCTAGATGTATTTTTTTATGTAAAAAAGAGAATTTTCTGTGACATAGAGCCTTTCTAAGGTATGGTGTGATATGCAGTGAGAGAATTGCCCAGAGAAGCTGTGGCTGCGCCATCCCTAGAAGTGTCCAAGGCCAGCTTGGGTGGGGCTTGGAGCAACCTGGGCCAGTGGAAGGTGTCCCTGCCCATGGCAGGGGGTGGAATGAGATGAGCTTTAAGGTCCCTTCCTGCCCAAACTATTCTGTGATTCTAATTCCTAAAACAAAGCCCAAAATCCACATTTCTGATGGAAAAAACATGTTTCCAAATACACTCAATGTGTAGTGACCCATTTCTATTTGATTTTTGCTCGGGTCCAGTGCTCATTCCCAGCTCCAAGAAATGAAAAAAATAGTTCTTTTAAAAGAAAACAACAAAACCAAAAACAAAACCAAATAAGATTTGCTAATAAATGCTGGCAAGGGCATTTTAGAACTCAGGCAATATTACTGAGACAAACCAGAGAGGCTTTTCCCATCCCCATCACTCTGCCCACACAGATCCGTTCATTACTGAGGGCTGGGTTTATCCTTCCCAGCAGAGAGAGGCTCCCAATCCTGAGGGGGCCTGAGCAGTGCTGGAAGTCATTCTGCTGCTCTGCCCCTTCTTCAGGGAACTCTCAGCTCTGTGTGACACTACAACACTTGCTGGAGTTCAGAATGAGATGGGAATTGTACAGGGTGGCCCACGAGATGCTCCCTGAATGTGAAATTCAGCTCTCACCCATCTGACACCTGACTTGTGACTTCAGTGGAAGCTCCTCATGCTTGGGGGGAAACCAGCAGTGTTTCTACAGATAAAGGACTTGGAAGATGAACAGCATTTTATGAAAGTGTTGGCTTTATTTGCTTTTCATGTGATAATGTCAGAAAGATCTCCCTAAGGGAGATAAGAAATCACTTTTTGAAATCTTGCTGAGATTTGCTTTAAATAACAGCAGTTGCACTTAGGCACGTGCAATATGCTTCTCTTTCTGCCAGAGTTGTACAAATGGGAATTAGGAGTCCTTAAAAGATCTTTGAGGGTAGCATTGCTTCAGTCAGCAGAACACCGAAGTGGTTGGGAAACTCAGAGCTTACACCTGTGCAACCCCTTCTACCTGGAGGAGGTTGTGGTGATTTCCCCAAAGGACATCTGCACTGCTCCAGCTCCGCATGGCACACCCAATCCACAGGGGGTTTAATAAAACCCATAACAAGAAGGTTACTGAAGTCTATTTTAAAAGTTACTTTAAAGTCCATTACAGGAATCCCTGTTAATAAAAGGAGCCTTTACTAATTCCTCAGTTGACACCAGTTGTTCCACCTGTCATGCAGTTTAAGATCACACCTGGCACAGCTCTGTGGTGGCTGCAGCTCTTCACAGGATGCTCAGCTTTTTATATAATGAAAGAGGTAAATAAAGTGGAAGTGGTTCTGATCTCAGTTGAACCTGTATAAAGCCTGAGCAACTCAACAGAAGTCAATAAATTTGCTCCATGCTGGAAGCTCTTTAAATGAGGTACAAATCTAGCCCAGTATGTTTAGCTGGAATTCAGGAACTATCTTTAATTCTGCTTTATCTTCTTTCTGCTTTATCTCTCTCTCTCTAAGCTCATTATTTGAATGTATTCAAACTTTTTTATTACTAAAGCTGGTCAGTTTAACCCAGATTAAGGATGTAAACAGCACACTTCAAAAACTAAACACAAAGGAGCAGATTTTTCAGTAGAGATCAGCTCTTCCTTAGCCAGGAAAAAACCCAAAGACACAGATTTTCAGAGGTCTCAGTTATTGACTCTTGAATATCTGGCCCAGAATATTTCAGCCTCTTGGGGTTATTGCTTTTTCTTGCCTCTTGTGGTGAATGGCAGGTGAAGTTTGGCCAAGTTGAATCCTCCCATTGCAAGGAGGGAATCCCGTTCTCATCTAGCTATGCACATGGTAAATAAGGCTAATTTTACTCTGTGTGATCTGGGCATTGGACAGTACAGAAAATACTGGTAAATACATGTTGACTGGGGAATTCCTTTGTGTTAAAACTGGAATGAAAGCCTCAATAATGTCCATGGCAAGGGCATAAAGGTTTTTTCTAGGATCCACTAAGAAAGTTCTGAGACATTAAATTTCAGGTAACACAATGCAGGAAACCTTTTTAGTAGCAAATCAAAATCACATGATTAAATATAAATTAAATAGCATGGGCACCATTGCTTGTATGACAAATTTATGCTTGTTTAGTGAGAAACCATAGTTCACATCATTCTGACTTTTGTCTTTCAACACTAAAGAGACCATGGAAACACAAGAAGCAATAAACTTTCCCTTCAAGCAGATGGATTCCCCCTTTCTCATGTGTGAGACAATTTCAAAGCTCCCTCTCACCTTCCCCTAACTCAGAGCATACCCAGTAGGGAAAAGGATTATGTTCATCACTTGTTTGATGCCCTGGTCAGAACACCAACCCTTATGAAAAGAGTTGCAAGTTTTGCCTTGAGAATTTGAGGGATGCTGAGAACACTCCCCTGTAACAGGCCTGGCACTGCCCCTCTAATAACCCTGATAGCCCAGAATGATCTTTGACTTGGCTTTGGGAAGATCTCCAGTGACATAACAAATGTATTTTAGGAGAACCATACCCCTATAAGGATGTTCCCTGTTCCACTACAGCCTCAGGAGTACCCAGTGTGGGGATATTTTGGATACTTTCAGATATTGGGGATAATTTGCCTCGACAATCCCTGTCTTGAGAAATGTCAGTCCAATTCTCGTGGCACTGAGGGGATTGTATTCCCCTCTTGGACACCCATAACAGTGTAATCAGAACGAAAATTACTTGAAAGCCTGAGTCTGAACAGTTCGGTCCCAAATTGCATGTCTTTGTGAAAGATGAGAACTTTCATGTTCAGAAAATAATCCCAGCAAATGAATTTGTCTATTTAAAAATAATGTGCTCCAGAAATGCAACCACTGATTTTAAAAAGCACATAGAAAATATTTTAGGAAAAAAAAAATACTCACGTTTAAGTATATTCCTTCTTTCTAGCTCCTCAACGGCAGGTCTTTGGCTGAGTCGCCTGCGGAAAAACACCAAAATCACATTTTGTACCATGCCTGTGCTTTGGAAAGTCTGCAGTATTCTGAGTTCTGGTTGGTGTTTCCCTCAGGAGGGGACTACAAAATCTCTCTCCAGGACTATTGAAGCAAAAATGAAAAAAAAAATTAAAAAAGATAAATAAAAAAAGAATGCTGGCACCAGAATTCTTTCTTGTATTCTTTTCCCCAAATGCCAGCAATTCAGGTGAAAGTTCTGCTCTAGTTCACTCTGCTGTCAGCAAAAGGCTTCCTCGGAACGCGCATCCTTTCCCATCACCCTTCCCAGACACTCAGCCGCAACCAGCGCTCTCCAAGGGGAAAATTCACTCCCGCGACGGTGCTGGAGGTGCTTATCAAATGAGTCCCACAGCGATCCGCTGTCGCTATCGCCGCCTTTCCCTCGAACCACGGCGGATTTGCTTCGCTCCGGTGCCCCGAGTGGTTTCCCCCGACCGAGGGCAGGCTGGCCCCGAGGGATGCGCGGCTGCGGCTCTGCCCAGCGCAGCCCTGCCCCGCTCTGCCCGCAGCCCCGCGCTGTCGGAACACACCGGCTCGGTTCCGCCGCCCCTTTTCAGCGGTGCCGCCTCACGATTGAGCCTGGCAATCATATGATCGGCGGCACAGTGATTTTATTCCGCATGCTAAATGAGAACCCCCGCCGCCCCTGCTTGCGGAGCATCGCGGGGCCGGGCAGCGCCCCCGGGGCCGCTGTCGCTCGGGGGATCACCCAGCTGGCACACCGGGAAGGCTTCCCGGAGCTTCCTGCCCCGTGTGCTGGCAGCCTTAAGGATTCCCCTAGCCTGCGCTCCCAGCAGATGTTGCCAAGCCAGAGATGAAGTTAGAGACAAAGAGAGCCACTGAGAGAGCAGGGCTGGGACCACGCCGCAAACGGCTGCGGCAGATATTGCTCTGCTGTGCAGAGGCAATGGATGAATGAATGGTTATAAAGTCAGGATGTAACAAGATCTACATTTAATCAAATGTACAAGTGATGGGAAAAGGAAGTAATTGTTAACAGAGTGTAAAAGAACCTGACTGTAAGAGCACCTGATGCCCATTTCTCCTTGTTTTGTAAGCCTTACCCAATATGCCTTTAATCGACTCTGTAGTCACATGTTATCAGACCAACTCCTTGCCCTTTTTTAACCAAACTGTCTGGAAAAACCTTTGGCAACAGGAAGCCACCACCACTGATACTCCAGAGTCACACAGACAGAAAACTTGAGTTCCTTTGCTTAGAAACACCTACAGCCTCACTCTTGTTCTTCTTACCTAACACTTTGTATCCCCTAAGCTTCTTCTCCTGGCCTGTGGGTTCTGTTTGGAATAATAAACCAGATATTCCAGCAGAAGAATCTGCAATAATCCAAACTGAAACAGGAGTGATACTGAAATGCCCTGCTGAAGAATTAAACATCTATTTTTAGTTCCTATTATCCTTGGACTCCCCTGTCCTCGCTCATTTCTGTGTGTCTCAGAAATGACACACCTCTGGCTATGTTTTATATGAAACAGAATAAAGTGCATTTTATAATACAAATCAGGGAAGAATGACTTACTCAGAGACCTTATCTGCAAATGCAAGGTCCACCCAACCTGCTGCTCACAACCCTCTCACTCAACCATTCTTAATTACAGCCCTGACAGGCAAGACTGATATTCTCCTGAATGTGTACATTAGATTTCAGAGGCCCCTTTTAAACTGGGGGACTAAAAGCCTAACAGAAATTATTAAAGCAGTATGAGAATGCAAATGTATATGAATGCTCTGAGATTATTTAAAGTCCTGTTCCCCTTTGGCTTTGACAAATACAAGGTAAGTGCCCAAATGTCTGTGTTACCCTCAGCTTTGCCCAGAGCAGGAGGAAGAGGTGCAGACAGACACAGGAAAGTGCACACTGCAGGTTTTTTCCTGAGTTTTCAGACATATGGACCAAACTTCCAAACTGTGTGTCACAGTCACAAAACTAGACATGGATTTTGCTTTAAAATAACAGGATTTTGGGAAGCTGGGGCTGGAGTGAGAACACCAAGCAGAGCAAGAGTCACGATCAAACGAGAAGTGGCAACAACCACTGGCACTCCTGCTGCCAAAGTGCAGGGGCATTTCGTGTCTGTGTGTTATTCTTTCTGGTCAGGAGAAGCCTCTCCCTGCCCAGACCCAACTTTCACTTCCTTTCTGTGCTGCCGGGGCTGTGGTGTGGTGGCTGGGCTGGGGGGGAAGGGGGAGTCAGGGAAGGTCTCCAGATGGGCTGTAACGGGGGCAGCACAGCCCACAGGGGCCACACATCCCCCTGAGCTGTGCTGGGGGGAAACGAGGGCACCAGACAGTCCTTCTTCAGGGGCTTTTCTGCATCCAGGAGGAGCGTGGCCACTTGTAGTGTGAACCCACTGCCCGGGCTGATGACCCCTCAGAGCCAGGCACGAGCTGTGGGCGCCCACTGTGTGAGCAGAGCCCGTCCTGCCTGGGCTGCTCGGGAGGAGAGAGAGGGGACTTCACCCCCCCTAAGCCACACTTTGCTTCCTCAGAAGGGGACTCAGCCCCGCTGACACCACTGGCTTCCCTCAGAACTCACTGCAGTCGGGCTCAGGGCAGGAGGACCAACACTGCCCTGAGGACTCCTGGCAGGGCAGGGGCTCAGCAGGGCCAAAAACACACAGCCCTCTGAAGGGAGATTTGGCTTTAAGAAACCCCTGTTTGGGTGAGCTGCTCTCTGGGCAGCCCCGAGCAACAAGAGCTCTGTTCTGGGGACTTATTTGATATTTTCCCTGAAGCCTTTACAATGTGAAACCCCTGCACGCTGAGCTCACCGTGTTCCCCTGGAAGGGACCGTCCATCCCTGCAAAGAGCCAACGCCACGGCCTCGGAAACCTCAGGGACACCTGGCCTGGGAAGGGGGCTGCTGGATCCCCTCTGGGGGATACAGGGCAGGAAACAGGACCGAGAGGCTGGAGCTCTGCCGAGGGGATGTTCAAATTCCCTTTCATGGAAACAAGCTTCAGCTGAGTAGCAATTAGCCCTAGCCTGCACCAGAGCAGGGGAGCAGAGTGTGGAGCAGGAACCTGCCAGGAAGGAGCCCTTGTGAAGGCTTTTTAGCCCCCCTCGTGCCTCTGGATGGTCTCCACAGACTCTGCAGGGAGGGGGTTGTGTAGGACAGGTGCAAACCATTGGCAATCAGTCCTGGCTCCCTTCCTGTGGGTCCAGCAAAGTCCCTGCCCCTGAGGGTGGATGGTGGTGGGGCTGCCCTTAGCCTGGCCCTGCAGCTCTGGGGGAGCCATGGCAAGCTCTGAGGTGACCAGGAGGTTCCAGCACTGCTGCAACACAGAAGTGGTCAAGGTTTGGTGAGTTCTGTGCTTTCTATTTCTGTTGTGTTTTCACACAGGGACTCACCTCGGGGAGGTGACTATAAGCCCTGTGGGGAGCACTCACACAGTCCACCACTCCTGTTGTGTCACAGTGATGATTTCCTTTCTGCTGATTTAGAGAGCTGTTTCTTGTTTCTGGGAAATGCACCTAATTAGTGTTGTTGTGTTCTTGGATGTTGTTAAAATCTGGATTTGAGTGTTCCTGTACTGCCTGCTGAGGCAGGAGTGCTCCCCCTGGCCACCTCTGCAGGGCCAGCTGTTTTTTGGGAAGGTCTTGAAACTTTATTGCAAACTCTCAAGTAACTCCCAGGCAACCCAGAGTGTCATGGGTATTGCCATGGTCTCATGTTGGGTATCCAGTCTAGGAATTTGCTTCCTTGTTAGCTTGAAGCAAGGGATGCCAAGGGCAGCACAAGTGGAGCTGAGCTGGCAGCTCCTCAGAGGCCCCTCTGGGGAGCACCAGGACTGGGGGGCACCAGTGTCACCTCCTTGGAAAAGGTGTCTGGGCACAGTTCAGAGCTGGCTGTGCATGTGCAAGGGATGCTCCAAGTTTGGGCAGACACCACAATCTGAATGCTTCCTCATAATGCTAAAGCAGCCACTGTGAGTGTGGGGGGGTAAAAGGGCACACAACAGTATCTGTGCAGCTATTTCTTAAGTTCAGAGAAATGACGAAGGTACTGTGTTACTGCTATTCAGTGCAAAGCAAGCAAAAACCTCCAAGCACCAGGTGTTCTGCAGCTGTTTGAAGCTTGGGGAGCATTCTGGGTGTATTTTCAGGCTACCTTTAGAATGTTTTCTCAAGTAATTCAGGTCCAGAAAGATAACTGGCTAAATGCATGTGTTGCCATCTCAGGAGGCAAGGCTCTGCTTGCTCCCATGTCCTCTGCACTGTTGCTGCTGTGGTGAGAGGGGCAGGGCAGGTGCAGCTCAGTCACCTGGGTCAGCCCAGGAACACCCTGCAGGCACAGCACGTGCACTGGGGGTCCTAAAGCACCTCAGATGCTGAGAGTTTGCACATGGCCTCGAGGTGTTTGTTCTCTCTGTAGCCATGGGAAGCCTGTGAGGTTGGTGAGGGCTCCACGCTGGCTCTGCGAGGGGCAGCACATCCACGGGGTCTGGCTGTTCCCCCTGATGAGCAGGTGTGGTACTTAAGTGTAGTAAAACAGGCTGCCCTGAGGGATAAGAGTGCTGCCCTACCAGGATGTGGGTGGGGGGTTTCTGTGGGGGTTTGCTCTCACCATGAGAGTCCAGTGTGAGGACCTGCTAGCAACCACGTTTGACACGTGCACAAGGGCAGGTGCTGGAACTGGAGTCAAGGGGCAAACCACAAACCACTTGTCCCCTCTGGAGCAAGGTCACATGTTTGTGAGCCCAATGACATGCCTGTGACTGCTGATCTGTGCATCAATACTGACTTCACACAGCCAGATTGCCTCCTTCACATCTCAGGGAACGGGACCAGCATTACACCAAGGTTGGTACTATTGGGCTGTTACAGGTGACTGAATCCTCAGCAGTTTGTGGATTTGCATGTGTCAGGACTCTGGGTCTGCTGTCAGATGGGTGATGCATCAATGTGTCCTACAAGCAGGAGTTGCTGCCAAGCTGTGTGTCCTCACAGTTACCCTCAGCAGTGTCTGCCCTGTGGGACTGCATGCCAGCAAAGCTACAGCAAGCTGTGTGCCTGCAGGTACGGGCACAAAATAGCTGATGAGAGACCAGTTTGCAACGGCACAGCCCACCTGTGTGCATGTGGGGCTGTGCTGACTTCCCACACCTCAGACAGTCCTTTTCTAGCTCTCCTTACTAGTCTTCACTCACCTGCCTAGCAAACATTCAGCAGAATCCAGTGAAAAACAGCTCAGGTTCTTGGTTTGTGTGGTTTCTTAGCTGTCTGCAAAATATTTTCCTCTGTTTCTCCAAAATATTTTTGCATAGCATCTGTTGCACAGCTTCTGTATGTATGATTGTCACAAAACTGAATTTCTCTCAGATTTGTAGCTGAAGCCACAAGACATACTTTGGAATCCACACTTTTGCTGCTCTTAGTTAGATCCATGTGATTCTGAGAAACTCCTCCAAAGGGAGCAGTGAACTGGGTAGACTTGGACACGTGCGTGTGCCTGTGGACTAGACTGACAAGCGAGCAATCAATCCAGCCATCAGTAAAAGAGCTGTAGCCAGAGGCAATTGCATTGATTGTCTTTTGTGTCAGGTGGTTTTGCAGACGAGTTGGGAAAGGGAGGTGGTGGGAAGGATCCCTGAGAGCTCCAGTCCAGGCAAAGGGAGGAGAAACGGGAGTGCCCTGTGCTTACTTCTCATAAAGCTGCTTGTGTCTGCTGCCCATCAAGAGGCAAAGGCTCTGCCTCTTCAACTGGCATCTCTGTTACCAGAACATCATGTTCAATTCATCAAGAAGTTTATTTTCATCCTTCCTATAAGTAGCTGTGAAGAGGATGTGTGCCAGGGCTTTGAGTCACCCACGCACTGCTCTGTGGCAGTGCAGCACTGCTGGCAATGTACAATTATGGGTAGTAGTAAATCCATGGTAGGAGGGGCTTCTCTTTTACTGTCTGTACAAAATTAGAAGACAGACACTGACACAAACTTGTTTTCACCACAAGGTAATTCTGGAGTGTGTAAAAAGCGTGAGCTGAGTGATGTGCCAGCATTTCCCATAACAGGAGAATCATAGAGCAGTTTGAATTAGAAGGGAACTTCAAAGGTTCATCAAGTCCAACCCCCTTGCAATGAGCAGGGACACCTTCAAATAGATCAGGTTCCTCAGAGCCCTCTCCAACCTGACCCTGGATGTTTCCAGGGATGAGACATCTGCCACCTCTCTGAGTATCTTGTTCCAGCGTTTTGCCACCCTCACTGTAAAAATCTTCTTTCTTATACCTAATCTAACCCAAGCTTTCTTCAGTTTAAAACTGGTCCCCCTTGACCTGTCACTATCTGTGCATGTATCTCCCGTGCTTTTTCTAAGCCCCCTTTAAGCACTGGAAGGTCAACATAATGTCTCTCCAGAGCCTTCTCTTTCCCAAGCTAAACAACCCCAACTGTCTCAGCCTGTCTCCATAGCAGAGGTGCTCCAGCCCTTGGAACATCCAAGATCATCCTAAGAGTAGTTGCTGCCATTCTCTGGTAGCAGGGAGCCCAGAGCAGTCTGGAAAGGGTGAGTTGGCGTGGCAGATACTGTGAGTTGCCTGCTTTAAAACTGCCCAATATTTGTGTCTGTGTGCCTTCATGAACTATTTTTGCATCCAAATGTGAACACTGTGGATAAACAGAGGCTGTATATGTTGCCTTAATTACATATGTTCCTTATTTGTTTGGCCTTTAGTTCTGTCTCGATTTTCAAGGCTGCGAATCAGCACTTGATTCGCTTAATTATGTTGTCACTCATCTCCCAGACAATTGCAGTTGTCCATCATCATCATTTCTGTGATATAAGCCCTGCAATGAGGAGTTCAGATTTCAGTTGGAATAAAACCCACACTCTTGCCCAGCATGACCCTTGTATCATAACCCACTGTCCCTGAGCGACCTACATCCTGTGCCAGGTTTGTTCTTGCACAGTGCTACTTAGTGATAAGCACTGTGTGGGCTGAGATACCCCAACAGAGCCAGAGCTAATTATGGCAGAGGATTCAGATGGAGAAGGCTTTATGGTAATCACTGTTTTCCCCACCTGTGAAAGCCCTGGTGCATTTGACCTTTGGGTCCCTGGATTTCCCAAAGCATGAGGAAAGAAAGGCCAGGTACAGCTGGGGAGCAGAACCTGTCTAAGTTCAAAGGCCTGCTGGAAAGCTCAGTGGAGATGCTGAGCATCCTTCCATCACCTTCAGGAGGCTTTTGCTTTCATACCTCTGTCAACACACCAGTAAGGACTCTTGGAGGATGTTGTGGCCCATTGTGTGACCAGCATAACATAATGGTTTTAATTTAATGCACAAGAACTAATGCTCTGACACTGGGGTGTAAATGCAGTAGAACAGGAGCTTTTCTTCTCTCCCTTCCATCCACTTCCCCCCTCTGTGGTTTAACAGAGGTGCTACATGGTGGATCTGTCCCATTTGTAATAGAATTACAATATTTAGTCACTCGGGTAACAAAAGTACAACTGATTATTCAGCCAGAGCCCTGTTTGAGTCTGTGGTTTGATGAGTGCTTTGTTCAGTAGCAATGTCAGCGTGAGCTGCACCACTGCTTGTTCTTACTTCTGCTTTGCCTTGCAGCTGGGCAAAGGGCTGGTTTGGGGAATACACTCAGGCTAAAAATAGCTCAGCAAGGCAGAGTGCTGAAAGAACATGGTCTTTAAAGAGCAGTATGAGCACCACAGCCTCCCAGTGCACCTCCCGTGCTGAAGGCTGTGTATCAAAATATACATTGAAGAGTTTTCCAATGGAGACCACATGGTGATTATGGCCTGGGTCACACTGTGCAGGTCACTGAAAATGGTTGATAATATTTCATTGAAAAGCAATAGATTTCCTCTATTTCCTGCCCCCACCTCTGAAACAGGAGTAAAGCTCTGGAGCCCTGTGTTCCCAGAGAATGAAAAAGAGAAAAGCAAATGTATATCTCAGATTTGGCCAAATTGAGAACATGGTGGGTCTGATGCTTCAGGACAGGCAAACAAAAGGAATCATATAATCCCAAGGGTTCGGTTCCAGCCCACTATGTATGTATTACCATTATGTTATTTTAAATAAAGACATCTACCACTGCTCAAGTGATACCAAAATCAGCTCCAGTAGCAACTGCTAGAGCAACAGTAGGGAGTCTGCAAGTCAATCATTAGTAGATCAGAAGCAAATTTCAGCCCTGTGGTGGGGACTGTCACTGTCCTGAGACTTCCCAATCTCCTACTGAACCTGTTCCATACTCCTGGGTCCTTAATTGGCAATTGTATGTATGAAAAGGGAGGGGGGGGTGGAAAAGAAAAAGGAAGTTGGGTTTTAATGTTATATGCTGCATCATTTATTTGATATGTTTGTGTTTCCAGTGAGGCTGAGACTGGTTTGTCAGCCACCCCTGAGCCCCATAAGAAATAAAGTGTCTGTAGGATCGTGACTCAACTTTCTGGGCAGCCAGGAATGCAATTTCAGCTGCTGCAGTGGAAAGGAAGAGTAGTAGGATTACAAAAAGACATGTCAGTTTGGACTGTAGCACTAGCTGTGTTTGCGTGTATCAAATACATACAGGACATAGAAGTGTCCCCAAATGTCCTGGACTCAGCCAGCAGTAAGATCCTGCAACACCATCCATTTAACCTATGAACAGCTGCCCCTACCAACAGATGCCACTGCAATGTGCAGCTGTGGGATTTGGGTCACTGGAAGAAACCACAGCTGGATTTGCAGAGAGCAAAGAAATCTTGGCACGCGTGGCCTGTCAGCCTGTCTCTGCTGAGTGGACGTCAGTCCTCTCCTCCCCTCATTCAATGAGACTGGATACAGCTGCTGAGGATGCCCCCTGCAGTGGGAGCTCTGGAGAATGTCCTTCCCGGTTCCCTGGAGGCTGTGGTTGTACATACAGGACCCCCTGGGAAAGTGCAAAGTGACAAATCCCCCTCTGCAGGTGTCCTTGCTGTTGTGAGGTGTTGCAGAAAGCAGCAGCAGGGATTGCCCCTGGAGCTGGGGGTGGATGGATAGAGATTTGTGAACCTGCTCGCCCAGTGGCTCTGAGCCCTGGCAGGGTGGATGTGCTGGGGCACCTTCAAACCCTTGTAATGCCAGGCTTCGTGCCAAGGGACGGTGCTCTTGATAACTGAAGTAACTCAAAGAAAACACAGTACTTTCCACGTACTTTATAAAGAAAACCCCCTAAATCACAGGGACTCCTAAAGTTCCAAGTGCTGCTGGCACAGGCAGTCCCTGCTGGGGCCGTGTGTGTGGCCACACAGCTGCTACCCAGTTGCAGGAATCCCTCCGGGAACACCCCCTGGCAAGGCAAGCACTGCCTCATTCTCGCCTGTCACTCACCCACACAGCATCTCCCCAAGGATGGGCTCTCCCTGCCTTCACACAGCCTTCCACCATCTGTTGCACTGTGTTCTGCCTGCCTGGTGCACGCTGTGGTTGGCCCAGTGTTCTTCAAGGCAGGGTTGGACCAGCAGCTTGTCCTCAGCCTGCCGTGAGTGAGCCTTGGCTGGCCAGAGACGCAGCCCGTGCCCACTGCGGGCTCTGGATGCTGCTGCTTTACTGCATTCCCATTTGCTTTCAATATTTGAGTGGGGCTTTTTTTTTTTTTTTTCAGAATTTCTCTTGAGAGCCCCTTGATTTTTAATGCAAAGAGTGCCCCTGCTATGAGAAATTCCACTGACAGCTCAAAGGTGTGGTCCAAATGCTCCAAAGATGCGCGAGCCCCCCAGTCTCAGTCACCATCTAGTCTGCAGTTCTTTCCCCAGCAGCTCTCCAAGAGCTCTGCCAAGCTGGTCAATATGGTTCTCTCTGCCGGACAGAATAGGGAAATGTGGCAAAGTGTCTTGTCTAGAAAACCAGATCTGCAGACCCTCCAGGGATTTATTCACTTCCATCTCCAAATGGTATTTCAGTAATTCTGGTTTGCGTTGTTTTCCAGTTGGACTGGGTGAGTAGTGTGACTTGTCACTTGATGCCACAAAGTGTGACATTACTGAGCACTGCAGACAAGCTGACTTATAGGGACATGCAGAGAGGATCTGAATTTTAAAATGTTATCTTCCTTTTCTGTCTGCTCTTCCCCAAAGCTTTGTGGGACCCTCCTTAGTTTTGTTTAGGATCCTGTGTTTACTCATGGCCATGTAAATCCAAACAGAATCTGCTGGCAAATTTCAGGCAGAACAGAATATTCTGAGCTTTTGAAACCTGAGTTCTTGAATTGAATAAATGTAAGAATTTAATTATGCAACATTCCCTATTGACCTGAGCACTTAGTTTTGATGTTACAGCTATGATTTGTTGTGGTACAACACGCACTGTCTTTTACTGTCAAAACACAAGGCTATGAGGAAAACATTTGTGAGATCTCAGTGTTCTGATACTATTTTCCCACCTCCGTGTCCCCTTAGAGTTGTTCCCTGGCTGTGGAGTGACTGCTGGGATGGGATGAGCTGGCAGTGCCTTCTCAGAGCTGGAACAGCCCTTGGCTCTGCAAACACCCTCCTCCATACCTTCCTTTTCTAGGCTTTTGTGGCATGTTTTTGTCACTGCAGCTGAGGCACAGCAAGTCACAGCATTTGAGTGCTGGGCCTCTGGGCCACTCAAAGTCTCTGCCACCCTGACCTCCCTTCTCCCATGGCCCCTGGACACCTAAGCTTGCCATTTCCACATGCCCATCCATCATTCCCTGTTATCTTTTTCCTTTATGTTGTAAACAGGTTGCTAAAGGGATTTCTTTAATTGCATGACACCTATAAATTTAACTTTTCTTACCACATTCATCCTGCTTTGTTTAGCCTTTTCTTGAGAAGGAGGCTTTTCCCCAGCTGGGTGGTGTTCCAGTGATAATTATAGCAAGAGGGTGCAGGGTAGCCTGGCCAGAATATGGCTTTTGCAGGCACCCTCAAATTATCCTGAACTCTTTGCTACAGGCCAGCTGCTCTCTGCAGACACTGCTGTAAGAGTCTGGGTTTTTCCTTTTTTAATTTTTTAATGTTATTTTAAATATGATTTCTGAGAAACTAATGATGTATTAATTCACTCAGAATTTAATTTGCTTAATGAATAGGATCATCTAACCAAGCAACACTGGTGGTTCATCTGTGTGCCATGCAGTCTTGATTTTGAGGGCTTTTTTCCAATGAAGAGACACTCATGGTTTGTTCTCCTGTTTGTCTTTTGGCCCAGTAGCATTTCGTATAATATTAACAAACCAACTGACACATCTTTGCACAACAATGGATTAATTACATAGAAGTACCTGTCTCTAATGTGATTTAAGACTCAGATTTTGCCATCTTGCTGATTCTTGTTTCCTCATTGCCTTTATACAGTCCTCTGCATGTGTGGATTTTCAAGAGAAGGAGGTCCAAAGGAGCATGGACTGATAAATCTGAGAGTCCTTTTTTTTGTCTTTTGGTGTGTTGCATGTGACAGCTAAGGAAAAAGAAAATAAAGAGTGCTTTTCTGGGAAGAAAAACACTCTCCAGAGTCTGGAAAGGTCAAGGAAGTGTGCTGGTCATTTAGATGCGTTAATTATCCTGAAAAACAAATACTGAAGAAAATTTGCAGTGCTCTGTTTGACACAAGTAGCTCCCAAATGATGGGAAACCCCCCAAAAGACCTGATTACAGAGCTGCAGCTTGCCAGGTGGCACAGGCAATGGAATCAAAAAGATCTATCTAGAGCTGTGTGTTAATAATTTATATGACTGTACAATATCTATTGAGCAGTGGTTGATTGAAATCAATGACCTTCTGTTCTGACCTGTTTTCTCTCCTTGCCCCCCTTCCTATTTTGTAAATATTTATTCCCTTCATTTTTCATCCCCTTTGCCTTCTCTGAAGTTCTCTCAGAAAGGTGGAAACTGTGCCAGACTGACCCAGTTTCTCTGTGTGAGAGCAGCAAGCCCAAGCCTCTCTTTCCTGGAGGAATTAAGATCCTGAATGAATGAGGCTACAGAAGTTGTGCTCAGAGCTGCAGGAGGAGGAAACTGTAGTAACTCTCACAGCATTTGGGGAGGCAGCAACTGCTCTGTATGAATTAGTCTCCTTGGATCAGATGTGCTGAGACAGTTCTTGAAAAAGAATCCAAAAACAGGATAGAGTTCCTCATGTGAAGGTGCAGATGATTCATCTGCTGCCCGTAAATCAGTGATAACTCTGTGTGGGACAAGCCTTGTGCCTCCCAGATATGGTGTGTGCAGATGGGACACCCCACAGCAAGACAGTTTTGTCTTTTTCCTTCTCCAAACTAAAAGCCATGATTTAAATTTAGTGGGAAAAGTTTCTGTCCACTTAGGCATTCTACAGGCAGTTCCCAGCAACAGTGATGGGGACACTCATTTATATCCAGTCTGCATTTAAATTTGCTTGGGTTTAAAGGCCAAGTGGGGGAGAACCACCCTCAAAACTTCCCCTTTTGGACTTCCATACTTGAAAGTGGCACATCTAAGATTTGTCCAAACTCAAAAAATATGCAGCCAAACCTCTTTCTGGCTGAGATTTTGCTCATGCCAGTTCAGCCTTTCAGGTACACACTGTCCTTTCTATCTGGCTCCTGTTCCAGCTAAGTGAAGTAAGTGCTTGGCTTTAAGTGCAGAGAACATTTTTCCTGAATTCCATTAACAGATCTAGGAAAAAAAACCCTAATCCTAGATAATCTCAGTAACACAGTGACCATCCCCACAAAGGGTGGATGAATGAATGCCTGAATCCCTCCCTGCTCAACCCTTGGGTTATCAGGAGCTCACAAGTGTTACAGCACCTTGTTCTGGTTAGGTTTTCATCATAAAACAGCACAAATCACAGTGACAACCAGAGCACCTTCCTTTAGTCTCTATCGATTAAGCTCTGCAAATTAAATTAAAGTAATTTCTTTCTGTAATTACTTGTGCTGCAAACTCCAACTAGCTTAAGGACCTGAATCATAATCCAGTGGAAGGTGAAACCTTAGAGTGTTATTGGCTTTCTGTGTATTTCCCTTTTGGTTTATGATGCTTGTCCCTCGACAGGGTTAGAGCCCTGCAGGAGTGTGTGGGTGCCCAGCTGGTAAGGAGCATCTCAGCCTGCTGTTGGTAGGCGGTTTGGCAAAGCAAGTGCACTAGTTTTCTTCCCCAAAATGGTTTTTTTCCCTTATTTGTTCTCCTGTAAGTTTATTTACGTAATTATGCTCCCCTCTGATACTTCACAGCTTTCAGAGCTCTGGTTTTTTTTTCATTTCTAGTTTTCACATGTGCCACTTATGCCAAAAGATCTCTTCGAGGAATTGACTCAGTGTCCCAGAAAAGGCCCTGTATATTCCCCTGCGTGTTTACACCTGCTGCTCTGCTCTTCCCTTGCCTGCTGTGCTCTGACCTGCTGCCCTAGCCTTTGCTGTGCTGTGGAAAACATGTTTGATTATGAATTCCCAGCACTGCCAGAGAAGTAGAACAGAGCAGTGTGAGGAGATTGTCTTCTGGGAAAACACCATCTTTCATCAGCTGAGCCCTGGGAGTTTGGAATTTTATTTTGTCCCCTGGCAGAACTTCCTGCCTTTGCAGAGACACTGCCCTGTGTTGGCACAAATACCCACCATTGCCAAGGGGAGGTGTGTGCTGGATCCTTAGCAACACACCCCTGCCCTGAGAGCAGCCCTGGGTCCCATGCAAGCATTCAAATCAAAAAATAACACAGGACTGAGCCCTCCCTATTTCAACCCTTTATAAATGAATTAGGATGTTCAAAAATTCCTGCCAGACAAGCTGTGGGCTGGTCTGAGACAGCAAATTGCTCTTTGTGGTTCAGCTGCAGACCATGGCTCTTGCCCAGAGCTCCATAATTAATTGTGCAAGCACTTCTTCATTTCTGGAGCTTGCAAGAGCCTCTGGCCAGAGGGCCTGGTGTGCTCTCACACTTGGGGTGGGTTAGGGTTGTTTGCCAGCCAGGGATTTATGTCAGTGAAGCTTGTTCTATTTTTGTGTCTGTAACACCTGAAAGGGAAGAAACCTTTTGAAAGGGCTCTTCAGCCCTTAAGACAAGGGGACAGCATGTACAGATGAACTTCCTCTAATGCCCATGTTTGAACTGCTCTGCAGCTCCCTTGGAACTGAAAAGCCCTGTAAACAGCACACTGAACTCACTCATTGCTTGGAGATGATAAAAATCCCTGAGCCTTCAGCCTTTCCTCCTGATTTTATCACTGAAGGCTGTCTCAGTACCTCTGGCAGCACACACTAACCCACAGCCCCCTTGACCAGGTTGGTGCTGCCTGTCACTGTGCCCACAGCAGGGATTTCAGCTGTGTGCCGCTGCCTGGCACCAGGGAAGGGCACAGGGAATATTAATGCCTGTGGGATCCAGCCATCCCTTGAGGCAGCGCCGAAAAAAATCTCAGCATCTCTTTCACCTCCTCCATTCCCAACAATATTTTTCTTTTCCATACCCTGAAAAGGGACAAAAAGCCCCCAAATCCTCACAGAGCACTCAGGTACTGTGTGTGCTCTCAATAAACCACTGCAGCCACGCACTGCCAGCCACCCCCAGCTGGTTTCCCTGCCTCCATCACGTCTTTGTCTGGTGCAGAGGAGACGGGAGACTCCCTGGGCTTCCACACCCGCCCCCAGAATTAAAGTGCCTCTATTTATAGCTGCTGTCTCGTGTGAGAGCTGGGGCTGCACAGCCACCCACGCTGTGCTCGGGGCTTATTTTTAGCACCAGGGAGATGCTACCTGGCTGATTGCTGCCAAATGAGCAGGAAAGGCATTAAACTGCACACAGCTAATTAGTGGTGACAGCTGAGCTGTTCTTTGTGCCTGCCCCTGCCTTTCTGTCTCTGCGATAAATCTGTGTCAAGTCTTCCCAGCCTTCTGAAATCAGGGCAACTCCCTGGTTTTTAGAGCAGTGACTGGGAGTTGGAGCTTCATTGAAGAATGCTAAGCTCCAGGTGAGTTTGGACTCTAAACTGGGCTCAGTTTGGTGGCTACTTCTGTATTAAGGCTACTAGAAGTTTACACATGGCCCCTGTTTGGTCAAACTAAAAGAGACTCTGAGTTCCATGTATTCAGCCCGATTTCCTGCTGCATGTCTCAGTTTGGAAGGCTGATGCCTTTTCAGTGAACAAAGGTGCACTGAGACAGTTCTGTGAGGAAGTGGCACTGGATGTGCCGTCCTTGGGAAACAGGGGACAGCTTTTGTGTCATCACTAGGTAACATTTCCTTTGTTGTAACCTCCACAGATAGCTCTGTGTTGAAGTGTCAGGCTGTATTTTAGGCTGCAGATCTGAAGTGTTCTTGCTTGGTTTTGTTCTGTCTCAAGCAGCACTGCAAACGCCACGCTCTGTTACCTGAGGCTGAGGTACAAACCAGGGTCTAATCTGGATGTGCATTTAGCTACATCTGCAGTTTCTGGGCAAGTCAACTCAAAAATGCCTCTGCAAGAACCTCAGGGCAGCACTACAACCACAGATTCCAGATGTGATAAAGTACTGAATAGAGAGACCTCCTTTTCACTTTCCAGTGATCTTGCCCCAGCATGATCCACTTACCCTGGGCAAGATTTTCCCCTGCGGTAAAGATCAGGTTTAAGTGCTCAAGTTTGGGCTCTGCTCTGTGTCCACAAACCTGTTGTTCTTCCTGTCTGACTCCTTTCATGCCCACGTTTCTGTAACTGAATGCCTGTCTCCTTCATCTGAGTACCACCTAACACATCGTGTCTACTTATGCAAATACCTAAGGAGGTGAAACAGAACATGAAGTGCAAATTATGAATATAATCCTTTCCAGGAACTCATTGAAACATTAAATAATACCAGAGTGTCTTTAACTGTGGCTGTACAAGGCATTCTTGAGAAGCACCAGCCACCCAGGCAGTTCAAACATCAACTTCCTATACAGTCAGATATCAAACCCAATTAAGCAACCTTTTCCTGCATCAATCTTTAGTCTAGCAACTATTTTACTCCCCCAGGTTTCAGCTTAAACGCCCTCTAGAACAGAGTCTGTAAGACGGAAAGCAGATATTGCACATAATGGTGCTTGCTAATGTCTTCTCTGCCTCGTGACACAAAGAGCTCCAAATTCACTGAATTCCACGGAGGGCTTATTATCTGTGCTCCAAAGACATGATAATGGGCTACCAGACCTGTGGGGAGCCCTGATGCACAGCCCAGTATTGCAAGTGTGCACTGTGGGCTGGGGCACTGGGGATGCATGAATTAGAGAGGAGCTCTGCAGCAAGAGGGAAAGCTGGGAAAAATGGAATCCTGCCACCTCGGATGGAGGAGCAGGGAGAGGAGCACGTTTCCACGGCAACAAGTGGTTGATTAAATTGGCTGGGAGCATGAAATACAGGAAATACACTTCTCCAAAGCAGCAATGCACATAAAATGACTCCTGCAATCTGTCCTCGTGCTGCTGTCAGTCAATAATAAATCAGAAGTCTGAATATGCAACTGCTGTAAAAGTAGACCCTGGCTCGAAAGATATAAATCCTCAATCTCTCTTTTGAGATGGAATGAGTGAGAAAGTGAAGAAAAATAGGAATTTTAGCTTTGACTTCATACACACTCACCAGAGTGAGAGCAGACTTGGTTTTCTCAGCAGGTTCAGAGCTACTGTCAAAATGTGTTACAACCAGAACCATTTAAAAATGCAGTGGTTTTGAGAAGATGTTATTCTTTTGTCTCCCTGCTTTTGAAGTTACAGAAACACTATTATTTGGTATATTCTGCGCATCAGGTATGTCAGCACAGCTTTTCCTCCAGAGTACAGAGCTAGACTGTGTTAGCTGTGGGACTGAGGCAATTTGCCAGACAGATACAGACCATCAAATCCTTACAACTGTGCTGAAAAATATCCATCTTGTAAACAACTGCCTGTTCTCTTGCCATTCTTCTGCCAACAGCCATTGAATAACTACCTCCTCATCTGCCCATATGCTAATTTTTGTGCTGAAGTACAGGCCTATAACCTGATGGACATATGGATTCATGATTTGCTGTTATAGAAGTGTTACTAGCACAGCAGTAGCAACAACGTGCTCTTATCTGCACAAAATCCTACAGAGACCGGGCATTTCTACTGGATCCCATTTCCTGGTCAGTACTTGCCACCTCAGCACTCAGAAGTGCCTTTCTTTGCTTTCAGGTTGTCACAAAGACTCTGCTGCACAAGTACCAGAGAAATGAATGAATGTGAAGACCTCAAAATCTCATCCAAGAATTTCACTCTTCCCGGTATGGTTTCACTGTCTTGCTAGTGGCAGGCTGGGCCCTGACTGGGGGCTCTGGGCTGGGTTTTGTGGGATCAGAAACTCCGGAGGGATCTCTTTGGGCTTAGACTCTTTGGCCTTTACCAGTACCCATTTTTACTTGGTTGGTTGGTGATTTTTAACAACTCCTTTCTCTTCCTGGTGTAAATATTTTTCTGGGTGCATCCACCACCTGAGCGTGTCTGCACGGTCATGTTCTATTCTGGTGGATGAGTTCAGAGCTGAGCTGAGCTCTGCCAGCTCACATATGTGCTGAAAGTTGTGGGGGAGATGGTTTCCAATCTGTTTTGCCATTCCTGGGTATTCCGGCAATCTCTGCACCGTCTGTTCCCCGAAATGTGCTCAATCTTCCACATTCCTGGAAGAAGGAGCTAAATGAAAGCCTGTTTTCCAGCACTTGGAACAAAGATGGCTTTTAGCCAACCTCCAGACATCACCAATGAGATCAGTGGGCTGCACCACAGGTTGTTCCATGAGACCAGAGCAGACAGTGAGGAGGGTCTGCTTCACCTACAGACACCTCCTGGTTCCTGGGCATGACCAGCCCTTGCCTTCACCTGCACAGCAGTTTCTTGTGGAAGTCCTTGTACTGACACCTGACTTCAGGCATTGCATCCTTTAAAGCAATTCTTTAGGCTCATTACTAAGTGAGCTAAATGAAAAGAAAGGGATAAATCCTGTAGTTATAGAACCTGAAGATGCAACTCCATTAGACCTTTCACACCAATAGAAGGCAGGCTGGACTGAAAGGAGATGGGACCTTCCAGGCATTTCGGCAGTATGAGATGTTGCTGGATATGACATAATCTTCCCATTCAATGAATAGTTCATAATGGTTGAACTTTATTTTAGGGATGCAGTGGGGTGGAAGCCATTTTTGTGTATTTTAGAGAAGTGAAACTAGGCTCCTGACCTGTGAAGGGATCTCTCATGAGTGATTGACTGGCCATAATACTGGAATTAGCAGCTTGAAATATTCCCCTGAAATGAATACATGAGGCTTGCAAGGCCCAGGTGGTCCAGGTCCATGATGCTTTCCTTCCTATGGGTATTAATGTGACACACCTATGATTTCCTCTGTCTGTAGCTCTTGGAACTGAATGTAAACTGCAATAGGATCTTTTCTTCTGGTAGGGCATGTGCATGTTTTTTGTGACAGGGTCAGTCATCTGCACGATCTTGTGCAGTCACTGGCACGATGCACCATTTTCCTTTGGGAGTGGAGTGCTGCTGTGCAATCACTGAGGCTGGAGGGAGAACACTGCTCCAGGCAGGGGCACCATGAAGGGCACCCCAAATCTCATGTGTGCTCACTGAGCAGCACGTTCCTTAGCTGAGGGCAAGCACGATGCTGGCAGGGATGTTTTCCCCCATAAACTCTGGTCCCTCAGGACTCGTGCTCTGATCCACATGTGTGCTTCTCATTCCCTGTCCCCTGAGGAAAAGTTTAATCAAAAGCACACACATGAATGAGCTAGTCTAAATATCAATAAATGTTTCTTTCAGGAGAGGCTTGAGGTATTTAATATTTAATAAGCCTTGGAAATGAACTTCTATTCATGTTTCTCAATTTGATTCCAAGCATTTTGGCGGCGAGCAGTGCTCACTGTCCCAGTGTGGGCAGGCACAGCACAGATTATTTAACAATCCACTTTGTCTCATCTAAAATATTCATATTTGCAGACATCCAAATGTATCTCTTAAAAAAAAGCACACACACATAAAACCAAATGGTGCAGTCTGAGCCTCGCAGTCACCTTAAATCTTTGCTTTAGGCTACGAGCCACAGCGATGCGTTTTCTCTCGCAGCACTCCCCTGTTGCCCTGGTTACTGATCAAACCAGAGCCTTCCTGCTGTGCCTGCAGCTGGACTGGCACAGGCACCTTCCCCAGGTGAGGGCAATGCTGCCCCTTCCTTAAAGCACCAGTGCAGCCACCAATACAGCAGCTCTCCCTTGTGCAAACAGATATGCAGCTAGTGATTGCCTTCATCCTCACGTTCAGCTGGTGCTGGCAAAGCCAAATCACGTTAATAAATAATTATATTACTATTTTTGTTAAAGCAGGACCTCAAAATCTCGATTGCATCAGTGGAGCTGCATGTAGATCTGGCAGAATTTTGTCTCCCACACTTATGTTTTCTATTGGAATCAAGGCAATTCTGACTGAAGAGGGAGTTAAGATTTCTTTTTAATCTCCAGCTGATTGACAGCTGAAGATGTGCTGTATTAGTGTGTGTCTGGGCTTGGAGGTGGGTGGCAGTGTCTCATCTGGCAGGACTCCGAGGATACTCCACTGCAGAGGGAGGTTCCTCCCTGTCCTCGTTCACAGCACTTACTTTGAGAGTTTCATTTCAATTTGCTGCCGGATTTCCTGTCTTTCCTCATCTGTCCTCCTGGGGAAAATGTTCCTGTCTTCCAGCTCCTGCTTACTTGGTCTGTTTCGTAGTTTTACCGCCAGCAGCTCTTTCTTGCACTTTCTTGGCAAAGTACCTGCAACATGCATTGAAAAGAAAGTTGTTAGAGAGACAGGCCCTGGGAATGAGACAGGAGTGTTTGAAGAGCAGGAACATCACAGAGTGACAGTGCTCTGTGTCAGTGTAGAGGGAGCAGCTGGACACCTTAATGTGAGTAAGGAACACTACAGCTGAGCAGGGCTCAGGCACAAAGCCCTGCAAATGCGGAAGGGTCATATCCCTCTCCTTTCTTTCTTATCCATGGTAGGCAAGTGGTGCTCTCCAATGAAAATCATTTGTGGCTGAGACATGATTCATGTTACTAGTCTAGAAGTCAGACTGTGCATCTTGCCACAGTCCTCTCAGCATCTCTGCAACCCAGAGCAACCCCTATTTCCTGAGCCACTTAGTTGTTCCTTTGTAGAAGGACTGGATTGCTCCATGGCAGGAGTGGCTGGGACATGTCCACCTTCCTCTCTGAGTCACCAGCATAGCCAGGAATAGATAATGGTAATTGAAGCAACTGAAGTTGTTGCTTGGCCTCTGTGTGTGTGTGTATATATGTATATAAAATGTCATTCTGGTTTTCTGACATTAGAAATTAGAAAATCTGAATTGTGGTCGGGCACTGTGTGTAATTCCAGCACTGAGTCAACCACTCTGTACCTCCACACCCTGTCCAGTGTGCCAGTGTATCCCAACAGAATTTCATTTAGCAACCAATACTACACTGTTGACATTAGGCCTTTCCCTCTGAAGACAGCAGGGGCAAATATTGCAAGGAATGAAACAAAAGACAAGGTTTTATGATGATTTGCAGAATGCAGCAACTTAATTGGACACTTGGGCAATAAAAGATGTAAATACTGGAGTTGCATGACCTGTTGTGCTTATTGTAAAAATATAAGACATTGTTTCCATCAAAGCAGACGACCTAAAACATTGCAATTACAAAGGAATTGTTCACAGCAGAACACACAGCAGCTGTTTTGTGTAGAGTGTGCTGGATGTGGAGTCCTTGATGCTGCCCCTCTGATGACATTTAAAAGATCCTTTCATGCTCACTGAGTGTAGGTGTTTGTGACTCTGGTGTAACTCTTTGGTTACAGAAGGTTTAAGAAATGAGAACTGAACTCCTGAGCTTCTCAAACCATTTTGTCATGTGTTGGGAAGGGGGTGCAGATACGTGGCTGGACAGTAGAAAGCCAGTTCTATTTCTAAAGACAGCTGTAAGTCTGCAGGGCAGCACCAGCCACAGGCCTTGGTGCTTCAGGCACTTCAATCTCTGTCTCCTCTGGGGAGCATGGTGTGTAATAGGAGGTTAATTTCTTTTGGTTCCTTTTAACTTTAAAGGTTTGTTGTTTGTTGTTTTGGTTTTGTTGTTTTTTGTGGGTTTTTTTTAATTTAATGCTCCACCTTTTCTACAAAAGGTCACCTCATTTTTAAGGAAAATGACATTTAATTGGTATTTTAGTTTGGCATTTGAGATAGGATTAAAGTCTATTTTTAAAGGACGCTCTGGAAGTTGGCAAGATTCTAAATCCTAAACAGATTCCCAAATACTGGGGTTTTATTTGCTAGGGATATGTGGACCTATAATATTATTATTAATACCACTCCTGATCTTCAGTTTCTTTATGCAGAGGGGTGGAGTCTGTACAACCTCTTCCTACATATAGCTGTTGGGAAGATGGGGCAGAGTAGCTCTGATCTCCCTGTGTGAGCAGCAACAAGTCTCTTGATAGTTACATTGGCCTAAAATTAAACTTTTTAGAAGCCATAATCAGCTCCAACCTCCTTTTAGAGTCTAAAAGCTGTGCCCTTGATTAGCACCTTCCTTCAAATGCTTCCAAAGTCTGTTGGAAACATTAATGAAATTAAACCCCCAGCCCTCTCTGAAGTAGTAGGTATATATTTAACTGATGGGTAAAGACCGAAATGATCTGGCTGATGCCACACAGAGCCTTCTGCTGACTGAATATATGACTCCATCAGGAACATTTGGCTCACAAAACCACAGACTTGGGACTCTGTCAAGGTTTTTCAAGCCTCAGCCATACTGGGAGTGGTGGAGAGTGAGTGTTTGCAGAGCCCAGAAACCACCAGAATTCCTTCTGAAACAATCTGAAGGACGTTTGGGGCCAGAAACTCCTGGGTATCCCTGAACGTGTTTTCAGGTTTGACTGTTCTCAGGCTGCTCAGCTGCACACTGAGAGAGTCTACTGCTTGGGGAAATTAAAAACACAAATCACATCTGAAAAATCTCAACTTCAAGTGCTGCTGTTCTATTTGAGTAGTGGAGAGCAAATAACCCCTCCCCGAGGACAAGCTGTGCTCCCTCCATCCAGATATCTGCATTTCTAAAAGGCTTATGCTACAGCCACTCCCATGGTCCATGTGCTCTGGGCACTGATTAATCTGCAGGGTGTTCCACCAAACCAAAATGCAAGAGATTGAATCAGGCTGATCTGGCAGCCTGGGGAGCCATTCCCATCGTCTGATCAATTGGGTTAATCCCTGAAAAACAGTGCTTGCCCAGCAAAAGGGAAAGAGAGAGATGATGTCCCTCCCTTCAGGAGCACTGTGCCATTCCTGTGTTTTCATCCTGACTAGCCCACTGATGGCCAGGTCTCTTATTCCACCCACTGCAGAAACACATAGTTGATGTTTTAGAATAAACAAATAAAACTAAACCAGAGAACAAAGAGAAAATAAAGCCCCAAACTGATTTTCCTCACATTCATTTTCAGCACCCTGAGGCAAATTCCTTCCTGATCCCCATCTCTGGAGAAGGTGAACCTGAGTATTCTTTTCCTGAGGGTTTTTTTACCTGGGTGATCAGGCAGGTTCAGTGCCTGTCTGCCCCATGACCAAGCTATCTCAGGTAGGATCTTGGCTGTGGCTTGTTCCCTGATTCATGGCAGCTCAGCCCGGTCAACAAGGAATTCTTGGGAAAGTCACACTGTTTCATGTTTGGGCTGCAAGTTCTTGCAAAAAAAGCTTCTGATTTAATTCAGTTGACTCATGACATTTAATTTCCTGTATCTTTAATGTCCTTTCTGTCATATCTGCTGTTCTTTCTATCAAGCAAAAAGCAAATCCTAGCAGCATGATGCTGGAAAGACTTGGATTGCACCAGTTATCAGTTATGGGCTAAATTCTAGTTACACTGGTTTTTAAGCTCGTGCACTAGACTGTCTTGCCTTGTGTTTTCAGATGTTTCAAATAATGATTTCTTGAGTAGCGTGGTGATGGAAAGCCAAGGTAAAAGTCCTCACCTTCCTGTACCATCTCCTGGAGCCAAGGGGGTGTGGCACTGCTGCTCTGCATCGTGGTGGCAGTGGCAACGTGGGTGACATGCCAAGGCAGGGCACAGACTGCACAGCAGCTCTGGATTCAGGGATAGCTTCACTCCCTGACTTGGAAACCAGCCCAGATTTTTTCAAACTAGAAGGAATCTGGAGATTGTTCTATGCCTGTCACTACTGCAGCTCTCCGTCCTCTTGGAAGCGACAGGGTGCATTCCAGGGAATGCTGGCACCACCAGTGCCGCCCAGTGTCCGCACTGGGAATGCCTTGGGAACAAACCAGTTTGCACGAGTAACTGAGGGTAAAGCACACTGATATACTGACCTATCAGCACAACTCTAAATGCCAGCTTAGTGTGCAAGAGAAGCATGGTCAAAATCATTATAACCCGAATTTAGCTTGAGCATTTCACCAAGATTCCTTGAGAAAATTGATGTGACAACAGAGGGATTTATACTCCCCAGTACTTTGTTTCCTGCTGCCTTGTTTGGAGCACTCCCTTGGGCTAGGACAGTGTCCTTACAATATAACAAGTGACTTTTCTTACCAGAAATAATGGAGTCATTCAGAACTTCCTCATCCTGATAGAAAACAGAGTCTTCCTTGAGCTCTGAGTTCATGATCATGTTTTCTTTGTTCTCATCAGACTCCTTGACCGAGTTCCTCTTGTTTTCTGAGTCGCTGCTGTAACTCAGGGAGTTCTCCTTCTCCTTGTTGCGCTCCATGCTCGATGTCCTGGATGGACGGACGTCCACTCTTTTTTTTGGAGAGCCTTTGCTTTCTCTTCCATGGAAGCTGTGGGTGGAAGAGTCACAGCTCAGTTGTCACAAGGACTGCTTTACTGCCACAGTGGAAACTTATTGGTATATGAGAATGAGCAGAATGTCTGGTAGCTCGTAAAGGCCAGGGCAGAGAGTTCAACACAGGCCAGCACAGGATGGCATGCACAACACTGTTCTGAGAAGGACTAATGCTGATCTACTTTCCTGTCTCTGTCATTAAAATAAGATATGGAAGGGTGGTGACTGATGCTTTTCTTTCATATATGATCACAAGATATACTGCAGTGATTAAAGAAACCACAACAGCACGTCCTCCTAAGGTAAAACATACATGGCATGAAATATTACCACACTGATATTTTATGATGATGACAAAGGTTTAGCAGGGCCTGGAAATAATGTTGTATGAATTTGTTACCCATGGCAATGGATTTTATGGAATTGAGACATGATACCAACTCAACTCTGAAGCTCTAGGAGGAAAAGTTTTATCTCTGTCCTCTAATACACAGGAGAGCTTATAATTAAAGCCAGATAAAGCACCCAATGCGCTCCCACAACAGCATTTGTGGTACAAATGGATATTGCACATGCCCATGTGTAAGCCCAGGGACACAGCCTGACACAACAGCACTTCTCCTGTGTGGAGTGCTGGTACTCAGAGCAGGATGTGCCTTCACTGCTCTAACCTGGTGTCTTGTGGAGAGATTTGCCTTTGCAGCAGGTTAAGGATTATCACGAGATTCTCCCTCTTTGAAAACCTGATAAAGGGAGAACAACCTTAGAATTTACTGCCAAATGAAGCACTTTAACCAGGGATGGATGTCCCAAGCAGAGACATCACAGGGAAGGCAAACCCATGCTGCAGGAGCAATTAAAATGCTAAGAGGATAGGACCATGGAGCAAACAAAACGGTTGCAAGGACTGAGTGTCCCCATGCCCCTCTGTAGCTGTGGGGCTGTAGATACCTGTCCTGCCGGTGTTTGGTGGCCAGAGCCCTGTGGAGCTCCTCGATGACTCTGCTGGGAGGTAAAGGCAGGTGGACAGCAGCCAGGTGAGGGGAGCCTGTGGGTGTTGGCACCTGGGCCCTGCCGTGGGGGTCTGAGCTTTTCTGGCCAGAGGGATGGAAGAGAGCAGCTTGTCCTGAGATTTGGGAGGAACCAACAATGACATAGTTCTTCAGGATGGTGGAAGGAGGAGATTTCATGGCTGGGTCATCCACTTCGCTTCCTGCTGTCAAAACATGAGAGAGTAAAGAGTTGTGTGCAATGCTTTTATTTGTTTTGCACACAAAATATGCATTGAAATGAATTGGTTGTGTTAAACAGAGGGAAATGTGGGGATGTTTTGCTCTTGCCATGAAGGAAGTGGACAGGCTGAGTAACTGTTTAAGTTCAAAAGGCTCTTCCTACACAAATCCAGATCTTTGCTCTTGCAAAATAGATGGCTCCCCATTTCCCCTCTTTCTCACAGTATCAGATTCTCCTTTTTCCCAGCCCACCAATGCTTTCTTGATTCCACATACCACTGTTCCTAACCACCAATGACTTGGACTGTGGTGCATTTCCAACCCAGCACTTTATCTTCTGGACTCTGGCAGACTGTATGAAAATTTATACACTGTGGTTCTCAGTCTGGACAGAATGTGCCAATGTCTATTATCTGCTTCTCTGATGCTGTAAAGCTCAGACCTCTGTTTTTCATATGCCCGTTGAGAAAATGCCAAAACCATTCTAATATAAGGGCAATGTTTGCATAACAAAACCAACATAAGTCAAATGACACCCAAGTGAAAGATGTGGTATTGAGCATTAACATGGAAAAAAAGGGTGAGGAAAACTTTTTACCCCCAGAGTCAGCTGGTTTCTATGCAATGTAAGCACGTGGTTGGAAATTAGACTTGATAAATACATTTTGACTGATCTCTACATTTCTCTAGCACTTGAGTCCGAGTCATGGTGGACACTTCCCCGGTTGTAAATTTGGTAGTTTCACACCCTTAGGACAACTGAACATCTGGTCTGAAAAAGATGCTGATTAGTTTTCCTGTTCTGCAGTTCTCTTCCCCCTTCCCCTTCTCTCTGTGTCCCACGCCTCTGGCACATGGCATCGCTTACACCACCAGCTCGGGTGGGGTGTAAAAAGCGGTGCAAGGACATCACAGGGGAATCTTTCTTGTCTCTTGTTGCCACCTAGTGCTTCAGACAGGAATTGAAACTGGCACAGCTCTTGTACAAACTTGTTTTCACAGATAATTTTTACTTTATTTTCCACTCCATTTTGAGATAAATCCTTCAATTCATAGCAGAGAAAAACTTCTGCTTAGGTCAGGATTACCCTGAAATAGCCAAGGCAAGAAAAGGACTTGGTTCCTATTAGCAGGGACCTTACCTGAAAACTGGAGAGGGAAAAATTAGGTTTGAATATTAGCTTGAGTTATTAAATATTTCCTCCTAAAAAGCACAAGGAGGAAGAAGAGCTCCTGCAGTCACAACCAAAGTCAAACACTGAAAATTTGAGAGTGACAACACTAAGCCTGCTCTCTTTTCCACATTTCTGGGGTGAGGACGAGACAATCCCTCGGTGAGGAGAGTTACATCCACAATAAAATCTCTGTTGCTCCAGGAAAGGTCTAACATCTTTTTGAATTTTTTAATTTCTGGAGGGTGTTTTTGCACATTTCTGTCCCTCCAACCCAGAACCCAAACCAACATGCAGAGCTTCATTCATCTCTCTGCATACAGGAGACAGGTTCAATGCAGGCCAAAAGTTTAAAATCTGAAGTCTGCCAGAACAAGGGCATTTCTTTAATTGTCTGGGTGCAGTGACCTGGCAAAGATGCCCCTTCCCACCCTGGAGCTCCCCCTGCACTGCTCGGGGTGCTGTTTGTGGCCAGGAGACAGCAACCTCTGCTAGGGAAGGATGGGTTTGGTTCTCGAGGGGATTTTGATTATGTGCTACTGTGGAGATGCACAGAGGACGTTTGTGATCAATCAGGGCCTGAGGACACGAACAAAACCACCTCCTGAGTCCCTTTTTGGGGCTGCACAGCGAGAGGGTGTCTGCTTTTCCTCAGCAAGAACTGCGGGTTTAGCTCAGCCCTACAGCAGGAAGGGAGGAGACCTTGTTTTGCCTTTTTATCAGCTTGTTCCTGGAACAGGTCAAGGGCCAATCTTCTCCTCATGGCAGCTTAGGACAATATTGAGAGTTTCCTTACATCACACCTTGTTTGTCCTAATGACAGCTGCTCAGTGAACAATCTTGCAAAGTGATGTCTTGGCACCTTGCCCTGTCCTTCCTCTCTCTGATTAATTGGTGCTTGTCTTACTCCTCTCTCCTCTGCTAATAGCATCCCTAACATGGTTAAAGGGGGGAAAAAAAACCCACACAAGAGCTTTTCAACCTCTTCGTCTTCCTTTTCTTTCATAATCGCCCTTTCTCTCTCTCTACACTTTTGTCTTCATGTTCATTCACTGATGGTTTTTGTTTAATTTTAACCTAGCACTGCCTCCGCGTCCCCACAAAAATAAACATGCATAATCACTGCTGAAAAGGGGTCTACAGTTACTGGAGTCATTGAGGAAATTAGAAGTTGTTCTTCGTGGAAAGTGTAGGTGACAACGAAATACCAAAACTCAGAATGTTTTAGATGCTACAAGAAATATTTTGGTTAAGTAGCAAAATATCTAAACTGGAAATGCTGTGAAGTGCCTGGTGGAGGTGCTATCTTGGTACCCTTCACGGCCAGGCTTCCAAATCCATCTGATGAGGAGCATGGCCTTCTCCTCAGCTGAGCAAAGACACAGGGGGCCTGGGTCTGCCTGTTCTCCTTGCAGGGTGGAAGGGATGGCCATCACCCATGGCACGGAAGTGTGAAGCAACCTGAACAGCAGCTCCCAAGGAGCACTAAAATCCAGCCCCCACTTAAATTCTTACAGCTTTTAAGCATGGACAAAGTATGGATCATTTCCATGGAGAACAAATCCTTGTAATTCTCTCCCAAAAGACTGAAAACCTCAATACTTTCGGTGATCAGGTCACAGGGTCCCTCTGATGTTTTGTTTCCTGGTGGCATTGAAAACCCTGTTCATTGTGCCAGTGGATGAGTGTGGATGCAAATCAGGGCTGAGATAAGGGCTGTCATTTCAAAGTCTAAATATCCAACAGGTCTGACATTTAGATGTCAGGACTTGAGTCTAATTTGCAGTAAGGCCCTTTTAACTGCTTTTGCCATATGTAGGGGCCCTAAAATTTGAACCAACTAAAATCATATTCATTTTAACACCCTTTCTGCAGTGCCAGAATGTTGGAAAACGTAACATTGGCAACACATTAAAAAATCAGGTCCAGAGGAATTGCTTTTGAAAGGCTCAATGAAGCCTGGCACAGAGCATTGATTTGTGGGAGCCAGGGGTATCACTTGGTGCTCTGTTAACTAAACCAGATTTCACAGCTCTACTTTAGCCCTCCCCTGGAGAGCAAACCCTTCAGACAGGAACCTCTGCAAAGCCTTTGACTTGAGCTGTTGTACTGCTGTCCTGGGGGAGTCCAGGTAATGAAAACATTTAAATCTTCCCTGGGTTTTATAGCATACCAATCTGAGCATGTGATTCAGCAGATGTTTGCAGTTGGTTTGATTTGTTCTGCGTGTGTTTAGTGCAATAGAAACACAACAAATAATCCCCTGAGTGATTCAGATAAATACGTGAAGTACAAAGATCAGTGGTTGTTATCAGGCAACCAGATAGGGAAATCACTGGTGTTCTGTTCACTCACTGTAACTACCCTGCTTCACAGAAGGCTTAAAAATGGCCAGGAGAAAAGAATCAGATATTGTGCTGTGCATGTGAACAACACCCAAAGGATGGGAAGGTCTTTACTGAGCAGTGAGAACTGACCTGTTATGCTCTTTGTGATTTTGGAGATTGCCTTGGGTGGTGGAGCTGGGAGCAGTGGAGGGCTGGGAAGCTGTGCTGGGCTTCTTTCCATCTGTGTCTGGGGGGAGTCTGTGGATTCAGGTGCAAGTAAGGCTTGTGGACTGTCTTCAGATGCTGGCAGGCTGGCATCTTCTGATTCTTCCGTGGGTGCTGAAGGTTTCTTGGCTGCGAGGAAGATGAGTAAAATTAATGGAACATGAAGTTAGTAATGATAGGTCAGGGGACAATGCCAGGAACATTCAGAAAAACAGAACACATGGCACACAATTAGAAGCACTTCTTTTCCTTAGTGAAAGTAATTATCATGTGAAATAGCCAACCAGACAAGGCAGGAGAAGAATAAAATGTATGAGGATATTGAAGAAATGTTAGTTTTGATGTGCCTGAAAAAACTGCTGAGCTTCCCTTACTTCCCTAAAGACTTTTCCCCTCTCCCTCTTTTTTTTTTTTAATAATGAAGATAGCAAGGCAAAGCAACTCTTGAGAACTGCAATGAATTTCCTCACAGCACACAGCTGTGGTGGCAGCTCCTGAGTGAGCACCTTCTGTGCTGGGAACACACAGCCAAAGGGCAAGGAGTGTCAAACCACTAATATTCCATCAAACCTGGCTTTGCAGTAGTTTTTTGTACATGTTTATTTTCACAATTTAATTTTTATATTATTTAATACATGCCTTCAACTTGCTTCCCAAGTCATCTTTTACTGTACCTGACTCCAAAACCGTTGAGCCTTTCCTGAGGTTAGAGTTGATAAGAAAGGAAAACCTGCCATAGAAGAGATTTGCAATTGGATCTCAGCAGCAAGTGTGGAACAGGGAATTGGTGAAGTACTTAAGGGAAAAAAAAATCAGTCTGCAAAGCCTCAATTTGAGGCAGTGAAGCAGTGCTCATTTTAGGAGTGTCTCCATAAAGATGGCAAAAGCACTTAGCTCTTAAAGTTAGCGCAGGCTGAATCACTGAGCAGTTCATCAAATCGACCGGGCTGTGATGAGGGCATGGGGGAGAAGATCCTGAGAGGCACAAAGCCTGAAGCAGGACACAGGTGGAATTTCAGCTAAGAAGTCCAAAATTAGCATCCTTGAATTCTGCTCGGATACCAGCTGGCTCTGGCAGTGCTTAATCTCCCTCAGTGCCTCACTGCTGGATTTCGCCCCGTGTCCTGAGCTCTGCCTTGGCATGTGTGGGCACCCAAGGAGCGGCTGAGGGCTGGCTGAGCCAGGCACCCAGCCATGGCCAGGCCCTCTCCAGACTGCATTTCCAGCTCAGTAGTATCCATGAGGGCTGCTCTTCCCACTCGGGCAGGTGAAGCACTGGAGGAGATGAGTGCAAGTCTCTCCTCAGCACAGAACCACAGAGCAGTTTGAGTTGGAAGGGGCCTTTAAAGGCAGTCCAGTCCAACTTCCCCCTGCAATGAGCAGGGACATCTTCAAGAAGATCAAATTGCTCAGAGCCCTGTCCAACCTGACCTTGAATGTTTCCAGGGACATGGCATCTCCTGCCTCTCTGGGCAACCTGTTCCAGAGTTTTACCACCTTCATTGGAAAAAAATTCTTCCTTATGTCTAGTCCAAGTTTACCTTCTTTTAGTTTAAAAACATTACTCCCTGTCCTGTCACAACAGGTTTGTCCCTATCTTTCTCATATGCCCCCTTTAAGTAGTGAAGGGTTGCAATAAGATCTCCCTGGAGTCTTCTCTTCTCTGTGCTGGGTGACCCCAGCTCTCACAGACTGTCTTCACAGGAGATGTGTTCTATCCCTCTGATCCTTTTTGTGGCCCTCTGGACCTGCTCCAACACATCCTGTCTGTGCTGAGGACTCCAGAGCTGAATGCAGCACTCCAGGTGGGGCCTCCCAAAAGCAGAGCATGAGGCAGATCCAAACTATTTGGCAAACCCCACTCCTTTTGGCATTCTGGATTGTCTAAACAGAGTACCTTTCCTTCCAAAGCATTCCTCCTGAAATCTGGCTGCAGGGGGCACCCACAGCTGCAGCATGACAATCCCTTCTTGGCTCTCTTCTGTCTCTTTGGGAACACAAACTCTCTATTAATGAACATTCAGCAGCCTCGTGTTCACAGTGCGTGGGGAGGCACCGAAGCACTTAGGCAATTGGAAACAATAGCATTGGCAAGATAATAGCATTTAATTTGTTGACAAACAGATTAATGAGTATGCCTAGAAGAGCAGGAATGAGCATTTCTCATTCAAAAAAGACAGGAAAGTAGAATAAATACACGTCATTTACAGGAATTCTTGTGAAATTTGCCTCGATGAGAAAGCTGCTCTATGTGGTAATTGTGAATTATAGAAGGAAATCATTTTCTTTTAAATGTATTTCTAGGGTTGACATCACTGTGTGTTTGTGCCCACTGCACAAGGCAAAATGCAGAACAGAGGAAGAGAAAAAAAAGCCCATCACTAATGTGTTACATTACAGAAAGATCAAGAGCCCCAGTGGATGTCAGGATGTGATGGGAAAATGAGTCAGACCGGAGTGCAACCCCCTGAGGGCAGCAATGCTGTCCCTGGCAGTAACTTCCCTGCAGTCAGTGGGTCTCCCTGGGCCAAGAAGTGCTGTGTGGCACAGGTGCAGAGCAGCAGCCACAGCAGGACCTTTGCTGCAGAGAAGGAGGATCTGACACATACTCAGCCTCACTGTTTTGGTTCTGAACACCCTTCTGTCCTGAATGACATTCTGCCACTGTGGGTCGATGGCTAAAGAATGTCCACTTGGTGTTCCCTGCAAAGAACTCTTTCATTCCAGGTCCTTTTGTGGTTGTTTCTGGTAAAAACAGCACGTTTGCCTCAGTGTGAATGCACACAAACCTATTAACAGATTCCATGCTGCAGAGTGAATATTATCCTGCTGAAAACATTCCAAGTGCTCAGCACTAGACTCCCACCAGAGTAGGGAATTATTCATGGAGTGCCACTTGTCAAAGTGCTATCTTGTTACTAGGTAGAAATCCTACCCTTGGGACTACCCCTAAGCCTGCTGGGTAGGGTAGTTGGGAAAAGCTGCCCTCTTTGTGCCTGGGCTGTTCTTTTTGTGGACTAACTGAACATGAAGTCTACAAATATCCTTGTCTGGGCTGGACCCCAGAGAAAGCAGGGCATGAGGGACTGGGACAGAGAACAAAGGGCAGCCAGGGCAGATGGAGAAGGTGTAAAGATTGACCAGAGGCCAGGAAGATCCATAATCACTGCATGGCCCTCCTCACAAACTAGGATAAAGTGTTATCTCTGAAGCTTTGCACTTCTTGGTTGTCAGGAAGTCGATGGAAACCCTCCAGCTGCTGGGTTGTGCCAGGCTGCTCTAGTCCCAAGGAACTGCTGTCATGGATAAGCTCTGCCAGAGCAGAACTGCATGAAAGGAGTTTGATTTAGCTTATCTGTGCCCCTGGTGTTGAACTTCACTTGTATTTACAGCATGTTGTGGACAGGGTGATGATATGGAAGGGTGGATGGACATTGTTCTCCTGAGCCAGGACAAACAATCTCAGACTTGGCACAGAAGAGTAAGAAATGTTTTTAAGAGTAGCTTGTTTCATCTTCACAGCAGTCATTGCTAACACCAAAGGGGCACCATGCCAAGACTGGATCGTCTCATAATCCAACTAATCCCATCATACCAAGCTTTGTGTGGTTCCTTCGTTTGGTAGAAGTCCCAAAAAGTCACTGTTTTTAAGTACCCACCCTGACCTCAAAAGGGCTGAACTGAGCTGAACAAGGTGCTCTGACCCTTTAATGCACTGACATTTGACTCCTCATTAAACAGTTTGGCAGAAATTTTTTTATAATATTTTTTTAATAAATTAACATATTTTTTATAGATATGATATAAGGGTTTTTTAAAACATTTTTTATCCAATACCTGCATCTTCTTTGAGCTCCTCCAAATGCAGGTCCTCACCAAACGAGGTCACATCTGTTGTGGCTGCTGTGGGGCTCTCTTGCTGCTCCTCTTCTGGGGCAAGTGCCTGGCACACAGGGGCAGGAGGGTCACCCTGCGTGGCTCTCGTGGCATCATCACCAGCACAGGCTTTGCCTTCAGTATCTAAAACAACAAACCAGTTCATCTTCACTAAACCATGAGCAGTGAAAGCTGAAGCTCCCTAAAGATTGGGTCTCAAAGCTGCTGTGCTCGGGGGACTGAGACTTCTCTTGGAGCAGCACCTGATCTCTGGCAGTGTTCGCCATCTGGAATGCAAACCCTGTGGCCACCAGCCCATCTGCAGACTGAAACCCACTCGGTTTTCTCAGCGGGGCACTCCTTTCTGTGGGCATCCAGCAGCCTCAGCAAATGGCCCTGCACTCTGGAAGCCCCTGCCACTGGGAAACCAGAGGTCTCTGGGAGAAGGCAATTCCTTGCATGAGCAGAGCTCGTGGTGCAGCACATTCAGAGGTCGGTCTGACACATCAGAGCCAGGCCAGGCTCATGCCACGTTGCCATCCAGCTGCCCAGCAGCAATTCCGGAGCCCTGCCCAGGACACAGTCCCTACCAAAGCTGCAGGTTTTGAGCACAGTTTTAGTTACTCAGCTTTGAGAAACATGTCCTGTGCGACTGAGCTGATCAGAAATTCAAATCCCTCTTCATGCAGACCCAGAAACTGCTCCCTTTGCTTACTCAGAGAGAATCCTGTGCCAGTGCCCCCTGCAGCTGTCACAACTTGATGACTGAAGCTTTTCTACTACTCTGCTATTCAGGCAAGAGTCCTCAGAACACAAACTATCCTTTGACTCTCCCAGGATCTCGAAGATGTACATCACTGTTGCAAACCTCAGAAAGCAATAGCTTCCCACCCTGGGCAGTGTTCCTTCCGTGCTGATGGACATGCCTGCTGTCCACCCCTCACCCCCCAACTTGTGTTTCTCAGCCCTGGAACCTCCTGACAGGACTGTGTGTTCTTGCAATGATATCACGACAAGTTTCTTGAACATTGATTTAAAACAGGAAGCATTTACAGCCACCCCTTTTTAACGTTATTTGGACAATCTGCAGAGTAATTTCTTGTGCTTTTGGGCAAGGCTATCGGATTTTGGCCCAATGATGCTGTAGAAGGGATGCAGTATTTCTGCACACTGAGCTCACTCAGTCTGCCTCGTAATCACGTTTGGTGAAAAGTTACTGTTCTTAAAATAGCCCTTGCAGTAGCACAGTTGCTATGATACAGGGAAGGGGAGGGGGGAAAAAGTTCATTGCCTGCATTTCAGCTCATTGTGAAAGCAGCCTAGACATGATCACCAGTGTGTTAAGAGCTGCCAGCGCTGTTTGACAGCAGCCCTTACCCCCGGTGCTGTAAGTACTGACAAACCCCATCACTTTGTGCTCACAATGGGGAGAAATACCGGGGGAAGCTCCCCTAAACGTTTTCCAGGTATTTCTGCTCCGCACGTCCCTCACATCCCTGGGAAAGGGAAGCTGCTGACAGCTGTGCCATAGTGAAGCTGCAGGCGGAGACACGAATTCCTTCAGATCCCGGCGCATGGAAAGTGCCGGGACTAACGAAGTGATGACAAGCAGAAGACGGTCCTGTTGGAGGATTTCACTTGAGGAGCACCTGAGGCTCACAGCAATGATGCTCTTGGGCAGGGCTGATCAGCTCATGCTTAGCTGAAAGCGGGTGTGCTGTGAGTAGTGGTGGGTCCCAAAGCTGTGTTCCAGAGCCCAGCTGGAGACGGGACACAGCAGAGATCTTGGATCCACCACCAGAGCCTCGAGTGCTCCAAAGTAACCCGAAGCAGGGATGTGATTCTGTTGGGAATTAATCCCGCTGGATGCCAGACCCTGCACCACGTAACCCAGAGCAAAGCTGTATTCCAGCAGTTTTCAGGGCTGGCATTGCCCTGTGAGAGGAGAGCTGGGCAGGACAGAAGGACAGGCAGGACACAGGCAATGGCACTGCGTGTCCGGGCAGATGGGGTGGGCTCGTGTGAGGAGGTGGGTGATATAACCGGGCAGGGTGACTCATCAACAAGGGAAGGATGGGGCAGGTTCCCCTGGGCTGCTGCCAGCCCCATGCACACCCTGTGCCAGCCTCGAGGAGTGCCCTGAGCCCCACGGGCCGGTGCAAAATGCTGCCGACAGCCTGTGTGCCCCAGCCCTGAGTGGCACACAGCCCTCGGGAGTGGGCGAGGCTGCCCATCAGCCCATTGGGGCTGTTTGGGAGAGTCAGAGGGAATTGGGTCCCTGGAAGTGGAGCAGAGCCTGATGAAATAGAGGGATTTTTGGATTTACTTTAGTCTTTTAGCATAGTATTGCTGCGTTGACAACTGCAACTTGAAACTGCTGCCACTTCAGCTCAGTCCAAGTAGGGCACTAATCATTTCCTGCAAATTATTTGGGTCAGTTTTCCATTATGGTTAATAAGCTGCTTCCCCTAATAATATAATGCAATAACCCTGGAGATTCACACCACTCTGTAAAGCAAAACAACTTGCAGGCAGCTGCAGTGTCCTTCAGCTGCCTGCCAGCCATCGTCCCCTTTCTGGGCTCAGGGAGGCACTGGCAATTTGTTTGGTTGGTAGGAGCTCTAGGCAGCTCTCCTGCAGGCAGGTAAGCAGCCTGCTGGCAGCTGTCTAGTTCAAAGCACAGCTTGTCATCCCTCCTCACTGGACTGTAGGTATTTATTTATACTATTTTAATTTTGTTAAAATGATCTTACCACTTGGCATCGTGTTGTCCTCCCCAACCACTTTATTATGTGTGCAAGAGGTTTATTGATCCATCATTATTACCTTTTAAAGTTTTTAATGTGTTCTATTTTACTGTTCTTTTGCAAAGCTGTAGATATGCAAGTATTCAAATGTATGGATTATAGGGAACTTCCTACTGCTAGCAGGGATAAGTTATATTTTTCCATCCAATAGTACTAATATGCTAATAGGGCAACTAATTATCTAGAATTATGAGTTCAATGAACAAGAACTAAAAATGAGCTTTCTAAGAACTTCCACTTTAGAATAAGCTGATGGTTTGACAGATTATTTTTTGACTTGAACATAAACTCATCTTAAAATATATCCAAGAGAATATGAAAACTGCTTTACTGCAATTAAAAAAAAAAAAAAAAACAAAAGAAAAAGTCTTATTTAAAATTTTTCTGACTCTTCATTTGCTCAGTTCCCCTCCATCATGGCATCACTGAGTATTTTCCTACAGGCTATTTATGGGCATGACATTTGTTTTACACAAAGAAACTCAATTACTGCCTTCAAAGAATAGAACTTCTGCCTCTGAGATTGGTCAAACTCAAAAGGCCAGTCTTTCTTCACTGACAGCACTTTCTGCTATATGGTTTTCAAAGTAAAGATGGATTTATGTTTTTTGTATCAGTTTAGGTGTAAATGGCAATTGGGATGTTGTTGAAACACTGGGAACTTAGTTGATCTCACAGAATAGTCACCCAGATCTCTGTCTCCCTTGAGCATCTGTCAGAGCTCTGGGGCAGAGGTGCATAAGAACCATGGTCCTTTGTGCATGTTTCTGACACTTCATCATCTTTCCTTCAGTGAACTCTGCTGGTTTATACTCAGGGAAGCTTTAAACTGACACTCCCAAAAGCTTCACTTTTCCACGTGAATGAAAAGCCAGTACATGGTAACTTATCTTGTCACAGACTTGGTTTACTGGAAAGACAGCTGAAAACATCAGATGAGCATCATTTGATGAGATCTGGATCCATGGGTTGTACAGACTAGCTGACTGTATCTCTATGATGAAGTTTGTATTTATCCAGCTATAGCTGGATTTTTTGGCAGTAGGATTTAATTGGGTTTAGAGCAATTACATAAATATATGTACCAGCTCAGACTGCACCATGTATAAATCAAGTGAAGATGGAGTTGTATCCAAGATGGTAAAGCATCAGAAATTAAACTACAAGGATTGATTGCAGCAGGGAGGAGTTTGAAGAAAGTAGTCTTAATTCAGACACACTGTGTTTTCCTTTCTGCTGAAATTGGAGGGTTTCCTTTTTATTCATTTGCTTGTTAGGTTTCTGCTTTGGCAATTCTGTTTCCTTACCTTGCTCCATCATCTCCAGAAGGCCTTTCTTAATGAGTTCATCCCGGCCTTGCCGTGCTGACATCTTCTTCTCCAGCACTGCTCAAAGGAGTAGCAGAACACAGCACCAGGTGAGAACAGCATTCATATACTGCGAGGGATGCAACAGGGGCATCCCCTCTGGCCTCAACCACTGCATGCTTGGAAAGAACTGCAAGGATGGCCTGGTCAGCCTGTTTGTGCCTTTTCCTTTGTTAAAACAGCTGTAAAACCACCCACGTGTAGAGCTGAGGTTTATGATGTGACCTGTTTTGGATGACCCTGAGTGCAGAGTAATGGGGATATCAGAGCCTTCACAGTGCTCATGTGGCACCTCCTTGGAGCTGCCTCAGGAAGCGTGTCCTTTGCTGTGACACTCCCACAGGATATGGAAGCAAGCAGAGGGAACTGCACCATCCTGTCTTAGGAAAAGACAAGTGAGTTTGTGTCCTGGCTGAACTCCTGGGACATCCCAGGAGGCACATGCTGTGCTGTGTGCTGGGCTCCTTCCCCCCGGGACAGCTGCTGGAGGGAAGGTTTTCCACATGCTATGGCTCCCTCCTGGCACTCTTCATAATGTTACTGTGACCTATCTAATCTTCACCCCAAATAAAAGGGGTGATGATACTTGGGGCCATAAATGTGTAGCCTATTTGGAGAAGGGACAACCCGTGGGAAGCAGTGTGTGACAAGGCTTATGCTTCACTCTCATATTTTGACCCTTTCTTCTAAATGTACTGTATTGTATTACACAGGAAGGCAGCATATATGGGGCTCTTTCTGGCCTAAATGTTATTAATATGTTGAATGCTGAAATCCCTGAACTGGTCTTAGATCAGGCCAGCTTTAACACATCCTGGTTGAGCACATCTCATCCAAGCCAAGGTCTGCTCTGCACAGATCCCCCTCTCCTTCCCACCTACCTGCAGATGTCTGCTTTAGCTTCTCATTTTTCTTTTTCCTCCACTTCCATGGTTTGAAGATCCTGCCCAGTGTGGCCAGTTTGCTGTTCCTCCTCACTGGGGGAGTTCGAATCCCTGAGACCAAGTAGTCCGAGCGCACTGCAGGGGATTGCTCCATCTCATCTGAGAGGGAAGAGAGGAGAGCACCTGTGGGACAAGGACCTTCTGCATTGACTTCCAAAGAGAAGGCAGTGGAGGCTCAGCAGGCAACCAGCATACAGTCTGGTACCCAGACCAGCTGTGCAAGGCAGTCTCTGCACTGCTGGAACCAGTGGCCAGGCTGAGGGACACCAGGCAGAGGTGTTCAACCCCTCTGTGCCACCCCAGATCTCCCTTCACTCCACCCTTGCACAGAACCTGTCTGGGGGCCAAATATTTCAGTATCTCCATTACTACCATCGCTCAGAGATTCCTCAGGGGCCAGAGAGAGAGGGGGAAGTGCTGAATTTGTACACCTGATGCTTCTTTCCATCACTTTCCTACCTTTGTCCATGCCTGGTACTCACCAAGGCAACAGTGTCACTCTCCCCTCCAAGAGCTGCATCACAGCCTTTGGAAACTCAGAGAGCTGAGAGCTCTCCGTGGCTTTAATGAAAGCAGGAGGGATTTAACACATCTGTAAACCAGGCCCACGTGGCCCCCAGTTAACCCCATAAATGTAATGTTCATTTAGGGAAACACAGGCATTCATGAAAAGCTGAGAGGAAGTGTGAGCAAGCTCGAGTCCCTTTGGAATTCCCAGTTTCCAGTTCTGCTCTCAGGCCACAGGATATTGCTGCCTTTTAAATGAACTTTTCACATAAGCTAACACAGAACACAGACTTTTTGAGCTAATGCAAATCTTTTATATAAGAATAGTTGGTTTGATATGTGCTACGTAAGTAAAATCTTAGAATGATGAAAATCTGTTCCTTGAGGAAGCTAATGGAAAAATTCTTTCCCTTTTGTCCAGCCAAGCCACAGGAATTCAGAGATAATTCTTCAGCTGGAAAATCTATTTAAGTATTTTTTAATATTTTATCTTGCAAATACACTTTGAGTTTTCCCTATAGACAAGTCTTGCCCAAAACAATACACACTGACTATTCAGAGTTGAGTGCTAACCAGTACCATGGAGGAAACCAGCACAGTCCCATAAATGGGGTTATTGATGCCTTTGCTGAGCACCAACACAGTAATTGTTAAAAGATGCCATCAGACATGTTACATGAATAAAAACTAACAACAACTTGTTGGGCTTTTTTCAACAGGTATGATTTAAATAAGCAATGTGAAGCTGTGAATTTATTCACATTTCCAAGTCATGTTTCTCTGTAACATCAAAATTATCATAAATTGCTTTATGAGTGCAAGGTAAAAACTATACAGCATCTTCTAGGCTTTGTTTCCAAGTTAACAGGGTGAAAATGTCTAAATCACAGCACGGAGGTGGGGATTTCCAAGTAAACAGGAAACAGTTTTTGGAAGATTATTAAACACAGCAGGGGAATGAACACATTCCTCCTCTTCCATTTAATTTTGAAAATACTGGTAATGGAGATGAATCATTCAGTGGAGACAAACTAAAATCTTGGCCATGTGAACCATGAGAGCAGAGAAAAACTGCAACACTTCCCCCCACACTCCCTGTGTATGCCCAGTGAAATTCTCCTCCTTTGTACTGCATTTAGAGCACCTTTGGTCTCATCCTGCTGAGTTTATCTTGGGGTTAATTTACAAGAGATTTAAAATGTACATAAAAATATTATTTGCCTTTGAGAGCACGGTGTCTACCCAAGGTGATATTTATAATTTACAGTTTGGAGGTCAGTATTAAGTTGAGAGCAGAAAATAGCACAGAAGAAAGGCAGTAGCCTACAGACCACAGCTGGAGTGCCAAGACATCCTCCCCCTCCCCTAACAGTGTATTCCAAAATGAGAAGTATCACAGAAATAAGCTTTGAAGAAGTAGAGCTACTCTTGATTACAGCAATGGCAATGAGAATGGAAAATGGCAGAGTAGGTCTATTAATTTGCTATTATGACCACTTCAAAGCTGCAATAGAAGCCTCAGAAAATAGCATTTGGCCATTTCTTGTGACATCTCTTGAGTGGGAATGGAAATGTTCACAGAATTAGCTCATCTCCAAAGAGCTGTAAATCAGAGCCTTGTCCCTGGAAGGGACAGAGGAGCAGGGCAGTCTCAGCTCAGCTGTGCCTGGTGCCTGCTTGTGAGACTGCACTGCTGCTGCTCCATTCCAGGGCCTTCTCAAGCATGGAAGGGAAGATTAAATAAGAAGCTGATTTAAAGGAGTACTTTGGCAAGTCACTGCATTCCATTCAGGATGGAGGTGTCTGCAAAGTGGTTTAGGCATCATCCACATGCCTTGTTTAACACTGGTGGCATGAGATCATTTTACCTTTTTGCCAGAGCGCAGGGGATGGACAAAGACAAAGGAGTCCTTCAAACCCAAACCTGTGTGTCTAAAGCAGTGCTCATTATCCCAGATACTCCCATAAAAATTAGAGAATGAGGAGATATTCCAAGCACTCCCTATATGCCCTGTAGTCCTTCTGTGGTTTTCCACCCCTGTTAACTGGGTTTCCTCCATCCCCTTCTGCCCTCTTCGTTGTGGAAATGTATGGATTTTGTGCTTTAGACTTTGACTACAGATGAAGCACAGATAGAAATTAAATGTCAAGGGAGGAACAGTAGCAAAAACAAATGTTCCAGTGGAGGTTTTTGTGGGCTTTTAAACTTTACTAATACTTCTCTTATGGTACAAACAGTTCTTAAGCAAATGGATTTATCACCTGGTCCATTCTCCCCATATGCAGTCCCTATACTGTGTATTTGGAGAGATGGACACAAATGAAAATAGATAGAGATACAGCAAGACAGATGTCCTGAAGTCATAAATAACAAGGAAATGGTCTCAGTGGCAATAAGAATCCCAAGCAAGCCCTTGGAGTGCCTCATTCCCAGTCAGTTCATTTTTCCCTGGTTGTGGGTTGGCTGTTTGGGAGATAAGAAGTTGACAGCACAAAAAGCAGTTCCCATGTACAGCAGTGAATGCTGAAGCCAATTCCCGCAGCCAACAAGCTGCCAAGGCTTGCCAACCCTCCAACCACTCTCTGAAATATTCAGCACATTTTTTTAATCTGCAGTCAATATTTTAATTATGCTAACTGTTCTGTGGAATAATGTGGTTATTCCTCCCAGAGCCTGAGAGCCTGGGGCCAGGCCATGCAATTACAGAGGATGTCTGCAAAATATAAACAGCCAGGAGCCAAATCCTGACTCTCCAACCCAGCAGGGGAAATGAGCAGCAGCTTAACTCATGTGCAGTGGGGAAGGATGGGGGACAGTGGGTACCAGGGTCCAGTGAGCACACACTGAACCCACAGCCCAGGCACCTGACCCTCCCCAGCACAGCACCAGTCGGTCCCAGACTGTCCCACAGCCACCAGCCCTGTGGGGCCAGAGGAATTTGCTCTGATTGAAGCTTATTGGCTGTTCATGACAGAATTACTTTAAACTCTCTGCAAAGGCTTCTGTGCAGGAGCTCCAGCTCCAAACCAAACCCCTCATATACCACACGCTTGTCCTCTGCTCTGTGTGTGTCAAAGTGGGGCATGTGAGTGTGGCTGTACCCCTCTGATGATGCTGGACAAGTGCTTCCAGCAGCTGGGATACTTCCAGAGCTCAAACAGTGGTCAGGTGTGAATGGTTTCAGGTCTGAGACATCCCAGAGCAGATGAGGGGAAAGGCTCCAAACTGATGGGTGCTGCTCTGCAGTGCAGCTCTGGGTTGCACAAGCAACCAGGCAACAGAGAAAAAGCAAACAAACCATAATATTCATTACATTTGGCTGTAGGGTCTGACCCCTCAGAGTCTGAGCATCTGCAGCTTCTGCTCACAAACAGCAGTGGTTGTGGCGATTGGTGTTTCTGAAAAACACCCCCTTGCTTTCTGCTTTAAAATGCTGTGGTGACATAAATAGCCCACTCTTCCTGTTAGTCCCTTCTCTGGAGGAATTGTGCCATGGTTGTGAAGGGTTTCTGCACATAAAGCTTTCCCATTTACACATGTCAAGTCCTGACAGTATTCCAGAAGTGGGGCAGGTTTGCTGGGAGTTCTGTGAACGGTGTCCTGGGTGTGTGTGATGGAAAGGTGTCCTGTGCCTGCACACAGCCCTCACTGGTACAGCAGCTGCTGCTGGCATGATCATGTCTGAGTGGTAACAGTGGTGTTAAACTGAGCACCGGGTTCAGTGAGTTGGGTCCATCTTCTGGGGTTTTTCATGATGAGCCAAATTTCTGGGTTGTTGATGACAGCAACTGCAGGCTGATGTATGCCAGTAGGGAACATCAGAGCTGAGTTACACTGACCTTGCCACCAAGAGAGGCTGTGAGAGGTATGGCATGTCCTCTTGTGAATACACAGATTGCAGCAAAAAGTTTGTGGGAAGACGAAGGATGCTGAATTTTAATGTGCTGGGGATTTTGGTTAACTTAAATCCATGGGATTGAAACTTGTGCCTTGCTAAATCCTGTGTGTACACTGGTAGGAGAAGGAGCACTGAAAAATCTGCAACCTGCAGGCAGTTTAAAAATAACACAGCAGACAAGAACTGCAGGCAAATTTGTAAGGCAGGCGTGCTCTGTTTGCTGATGAATTGGTTTGTGATGCAGCTCTGCATGTTTTCCCCTTTACTGTCATTGCATCTGTCTTTGCAACTCAGACACCAAGTGAAAACAGGTTCCCTTTGGTCCATTGCAGAGGGCAGAGACACAGGGAGGAATCCAAAGGACCTTTTTGGCTCTGGGGATGGAGGTGCCTTCACCACTAACCTTCAGTGCTGCCTGGAATTCCTGTCTGCCTCTAAAGGGGATGTGAGGGAGGGTGACACTGGGGATGTCACCCAGCCAGACACTTGAGAGGGGGGCTCCTTCCGCAGAGGACACGTTAGGGAGGGAGAGAAACCTGTAGGGCAAAGAAGGCAGGAAGGGGCCTTGCTTTCAGAGTAAGGACTATCCTGAGCACTGTGAAAGAGAAGCACCAGCAGGGACAATCCCCCTTTTCCTTAGTTTAGCATCCTAAAATAATTAATCTCAGTGACAGAATATGCAGGATGGGGGTCGGGGAGCCTTTGAACACTTCTGTCATGTCCCAGCAAAGCAGAATTCAAACTGAGGAGCTTTTTTATTGCACTAGTTAGATGTTTCCTGGGATGGAGCTCTTCCTTGTTCTAAAAATGTTTTCTGTCACCTGCATTTCTGCAGACACACTCTCTTTCTTGACTCTCTTTGAAAGAAAACTGCAGTGGAATGTTCCAGTTTGAAGCTTCCATTTAAGTTTTTTGAATATATAGGATTTTCATTTTCCCAATTCTGAATGACTGTTAGAAATTAAAATCAGAAAGGAGAAAAAAAAGCTCTTTTATGAACCTGAAATTTATTTAATATTTAAAGCTGTGAATGTTTCAGTATTGTTTTGTGTTGGTTTGGAGAAAAATGTACACAGCATAGTTTGTAAAACAGAAAACCTACTTTCTAACAGTAGCCATATAGGAAAGGAAAGGTACCTGCAGTACATTATTGAATCACCAGCTGATTTGGGATGTGCAGCAGCTTTACATGACATAGATTGTCACTCTGACACATCATATTTGTTACACCAGAAAAATGTTGAAGCAAAGCAGGGAAAATTCCAGGACTGAGGTGCACGTTCAGGCCTTTACCTATCCAAATATTTCGAGTTTGTATGGCCAGTGGTGCAGGTTCTCCTACTGTAATCCTTTATGTTCTTGACTTCCCACCTCGGATTTCCTCCCACCCACAGTTTCAGCTCCTAAGGAAGCAGATGGACAGTGGGCCAGGTTCATCCACGTGGTAACTTCCTCAGCTCCAGTGACCTTGGGGGGAAATCTGGCACAGTCCATGTGTGCACACCAGACTTGTGGAGACACGTGAGGGTAGGGGGGAAATGCAGAGAGAAATGGCAGAAAGAGGAATACAGAGACAGCTCTGGGTTCAGCTTCCCCTGAGTAAAGGCTGTCCTTGGGCTCAATCACTTTTCTGTTAGCTGGGTGGGATGAATCCTGCTTAGGTTTTCCTGCTTTCCTACATGAAAATGCAAGTTTACTGTGTGGTCTCCAGAGTCTGAGCTTCCATTTTCACTTCGTACTCAAATATTTGCCATGTCCCTGTTCTATAATTTCCACTGCTCTTTAGTGTGTTAAATTATGATTTAACATTTCTCTTTAATTGAAGGAAAAAAAGCCCCGAAACATAATTTGTGGGTGGTGGGAGGGGGCTGTGCTTCCAAGGAAGTTTCTTTCCACTCTGTCTTGCTGAGCCTCCCTTCAAAGTATTTGGATTTTAAAACCGGCTTTCACTGAAAGGAACGGGGAACCAGATTATGCTTATCAAAGGAAAGGGAGCAGGGAAGTGGCAACTCCCGCTAAATCTCTTGGATAAAAATACTCTTTGTATGCTTGAGATCTGTGATGTCTTCCCGAAAACATTCCTTTCGGAAGCTGACATGTCACCTAACAGCATTACCACCACGTGAGCCGAGGTGCAAAGACATTAATCGGGATCCTTTCATGCCCTTGGATCACTGTGTCAGTCCCGGTCCCACTTGCTGTGATTTACAATGCACGGTGTGACATTAGCGGTTCATTAACAAAATAAGTTTGTCACAGTTTGCATAAAGGAACCCACAACACGCTTTGCCTCGGAAGAAGGAGCTAAGTAACAATAAGAAAATGAGGCTAATTGAGGATTGCTGTGTAATTCATTTACCTGGGCCTGTACAATATCTTCTTTGGAGAGGGGACACTTGCCATTTGCATGCTGTCACCCGGGGAGAGCTGGCTCAGGCAGCAGAGCAGCATCTCCTGAGAGGCACAAAAAATCCATTCAAATCAGATCCAAATCCACTGAAATGGGCACTGCCTCTGCAGACTGTGCCAAGCCTGTCCCTCCTGCAGCTGCAAGGGGGTTTGTAGCACACACATGGAACAAATTCCCAGTGCCAGGCAGTTTCCCCAAGCCCCTTGGAGAGATGCTGGTCTGCAGGACACGGGCAGCCAGACTCAGGGAGCACAGCAAGGCTGGATGAGGCTTGCCCTGTGCTCGAAGCTGTTGTCTGCACTGCAGGAGCAGCCTTTCATCACCTGCAGTTGTTTAATTAGCTGTAGCCTTGCTGCAAACCTGTTGAAAGGATGGGTTTTTTTATAGCTTCCTCAGGGAGTCTGCAGGCTGAAACACACTCTGTGCTGTCTCCAAGAGGCACCTTCAGGTCCATGCACTGCAGCTCATCCCTGACAGGAGCTGCTTTCAGAGGGCCACGGAACAGCCAGGGAAGCCACAGCTGTAGCAGAACAATGTCTGCTAACAGGGCTCCAAGCACTGCTTTTTTCTGGGATTCATGGCCCAGCACTGACCTGCTTTGAGTTTCTTCAGCTTATGGGAATCTGTGTCTCCCAGACATACAATCAGCTCTCCCTTTATATCCATCCCCAACTTGTCTATTCGAGAAATAATCAAATCCTCATGTCCTATGCACTGTTATGCCTTTGTAATTTAATGCACAATTTCCTTCTTCCCTCAAACACAGCCCAGCTCTCTTGGTGCTCTGTCACTGTTCAGTGCCACTGCTGCAGATGGAAAACACTCCTCCTGCTCTGTGAAATGCAACAGCATCTGCCTTTTGTTTTCTCTTCTCCTTTGTCACTCCTGCTGCTTTGCACTCTCACTTTCCCGGCACCCATTGGCAACAAATCCACATTATTCAACAGTCTCTGGTGCATTCTCCAGAACAGGACAGAGACTTGGAAGAAGAAACGCTCAGACAACAAAAAAATGACATAAACCAGAACAGATACAGGGAAAGGCAGATAGAAAACAGGCAGAGTGACTGAATTCAACTTTTGTCTAAGGTTATGCATCCAATTTGGCTCCTTGTAAAACTGTTTTAAAGCTACCAATGATTTATACACTTGGTTGGTACGTGAATTGTAATGAACTCCTTCTTGGGAGGTCACCTTACCAGAATGAATGGTTCAGTATTTTCCAGGGATGGTTTGCTCTGCTGCACACAACATTCTGTAAATATGAGACACACATTGGAAATACTTTGAGAGGAGCATTATTTTAAAGATTCATTTAATTATTATTTTTATATAATTATTTTTAAGATTCATTCATTCATTCATTATATGTCTACTGGTATTCTCCAGAAGCAATAATGGCAAATACTCATCAGTTCTCAAAAGACAGCAAGATCCCACAAACCCTCTGGTGACCTCAGCACCTCTAAAAAGGCACATATGTGCACACACGGGGAGCAGAGTCAGAGGGGTCCCAAGGGCATTGGGACTTCTCACCTGTTAAACCCTGCATTGAAGTTAACAGGAGCCTCCACATGGAACTGTCTCAAGGGTTGGGTAAGGGCTTCAAAACACCAATCTAACCAAACTGCAACATCCTTTCTAAAATTAAATTCTTCACTGGTCAAGAGCCAAGAGAAATAATTGCTTATCAGATTTACTGCAATGATTATCATTGTCTAAACCAAGACCACAATCTACTCCTAATGGGAATGGCAGAATCTTCAGAGGAAGAATAAACAAGGGAATTACTCAAAATGTGTGAGGCTGATTCCTCTGCAGCTCTTGGAATGACTCCATTTCATGTTGTTTCCTTCTTCTCTTACAGGACTAGGAAAAACAAACTATTGAGTTGTAATCCTTGCCCAGTGTACGAAACAGAAAATTGGAGAGACAATGTCCCACATGGCAAGGACAAAATGAGAATTTGGCAGGAGGACAGCAACGCCTGTCCTTCACTCCCTCTGTCACCCAGCAGCCAAGCAGGGTGACACAACTATGGAAGCAACAGCAATTCCTTTTGCTGCTGTGACCCACTGTGTGTCTGCATGAGGAGGAATGCAGGGATGGAAGGGGCTCTGTGAGCAGCTGCTGGGAGGACTCAACACCGTTTTTTGCTAAGCAGAATGATCTTGTGACTCGACAGGGAATGAGTTCTTTCCTCTCAAAGTGCAAAGCAAACAAGGTCCTTCACTGTAACAAAAATACCAACCAAACTAAACAACCACCCTCACAAAAACAAATTAAGAATTCCTGTGTTTTCCTTCCAGAGGAAGGACAAAGATCATTAATTCTCTTACTAAACTAGAACAGTCAAAAGCCCCTAATCCCACATGCAAATTCCTGAGAGCTGTTGGTACCAAAAATCATTAACTTGCATCAAGACTTTGGCTCTTCAATTTATGGTGAAGTTGTGTTTTAGCCCATGTCAAAGCTTATTTGAAATGTCCTTATACTCCACTTGTCTGTTCTATATCCCTGTGTCCAGGGTGGCAAATACCTTCCTAGAGCCCTTCAGCAACATAGTTTAGCATCAATGAAATTACTGTGCATAAATCAACATATAATGACAACTTCAAACTTACTAGCATGATGTTGTGGTTGTGACAGAAAAAAAACCAATGTACTCTAATTTCTAAGGTTTGTAATACACTGAGTTTAGCTGCATTCAAGCAGAGTTGTACTGGTTTCTTAGCTGGAGTGAGTCTCTACGCAGCTCAGTCCAAGAACTGAGTTCTGGATTGATTTTTGAGTTCATAAAACATAATTTCAACACAGACTTCAAAATTGTTGCTAAAAACAAGTCCCAAAATACAGTGTGGTCATTTACTGAAATGTCTCCATTTGAAAGGACAAGAGAGACACGTCTCAAAAACCATTTTAATACAGATATTCTTTACAAGGGGAAAACTTGTGGGCTAGTTAGGCTGGACTTCTTACAACAACCTCAGAGGTGCCAGAATAAAGCTCAGCAGTGTGTCTGCAGGTGGGTTCCTATCTCCAGGAATACCAGGCAGTGGTAGGAACAAGCAGGGTGTTTGATGCCACCTTGCATGGAAACACAGGAGAAGGAAGGAGGGAGCACACAAACATATTCAAAGCAGGCACCAAGAATGCCACGACCTAAACTGAAATGTCAATCATAACTGTTGAGAAATGGCTTCTTTGGGTATTTTAAAAATCTCCTGGCAGCATTTGCATTTAAAAGCCTACAGGAGCATTGCTAAAAGTTCTCCACATCTCCACTGAAGTGCTGGGAGGTTTCCCAAAGCATCTCCACGTGGCTGATGCATCAGGTCACGTCCTGCTCACCCTGTGGATCCAACAGGAGGTGTTGGAGCCACTCAGAGTTGCACAAGATTTTCCTACTCGCACATTTTCCCATGGCTTTGTCAAGGACACTTCAGTGCCTGGGGCCAGCACGTGGAGCAACTTCCCTTGGCCTTGGGACAGCAAAACCTCCCTGCATGGTGTTCCACAGACACACTGAAGCTGCTGCTCCAGATCTGCTGGCTGAGCAGACAAGATGACTCTGCTTCTGCATTTACAGACTCAAGTTTATAATGTCTTGGTGTGAAAAAAAAGGGAAAAAAAAAAGATAATTTATGAGGTTCTACAATATTGAGTGTCCAGGGAGCACCTGATTACACTTGTTCTGGTCAGGGCTTATGCAAAAGAACAAAAAATAAGTACTATTTCCCAGCCTAGAGCGTGTCAGAGGCTCTCTCTTTGGACAGAGAAGTTTTGTTAATTTTACTGGCCATGAGTTTTAAATTCACATTTTTTAAGCTACCAATCCCAGGCAGTTCTTTGGTCTCCAGCTCTTGATTTTCACTCAGGACATGTTTTTGAGATGAAAACCTCGAATGAATGTTTTTCTAACATTTGCCTTTCATCAGCAAGAATATTGGACTTTCTCCTCTTGTTCTCTTATGTTTTTAATTGTTTAATTTATTATTTTTATGCAAAAGGGGTAACCAAATCTGTGACAAAACTATCATTTTAAAACCACCATAGAATATCAACTGAATTTCTATTTCAGTGCCTGAGGTTTTTATTAAACAAGTAAATAATAGTCTTGTTCACTCCAACCATATCCTGGGCCTGTTTTTATAAGTCTCACAAAGCCCAAACAGCATGGAAGGAAAACCAGCATGGAATATTTTTACCCTGTCTGACCTAAATTTATGTAGTTTTTAGTTCTTCCAAGAGAAGAGAAGTGGAATAACTGCTCCCTCTTCTCAGTTTCTTTTCAGCTCTCAGATTTTAACTGTGTTCTCAGCTGCTTGCATGAGTCATGGAGAGCTGGAAACAAGAACCCCCCACAACACTGCAGTAACTGCTTCCATAGGAGGGAGCCTGTGTGTGTTTGGGCTGTACCACTAAAAAGCCACAAAAATCCCCTGGAAGCTTCTTTGTGCCAGAAACCTCTATGGGAATTAACAGAGGAAGTGCCAGTATCTCAGCTGCAAAAAGACATTACTTATGAGGGGAAGATATTTGAGGATTTCCATCTCACTGTCTTGAAATCCATGTAATTGTTCTTCAGCACTTGCAGAGATTGCAACAGACTGCTGTTGACTTTGGGGATTGTTTGGTGTAATGATGGGATTGAATTTCACCAGTCCAAGCATAATTTGGATTTGGTCCTGTGATGTTCCAAGAAACTCTGAAATCCACAGGCTTTTATAAGAACTGGGAGGATGTTCAGTGCTTGCCACACTGATCCATGCTATTCCAAGATAATATGTTCATCCAGTGCCTCCTCCTTCCTGTACAGTGTAAGATACATCCAAACTAAATCTCTGTTTGAAGCTACCTCTGAAATATTTAGAAACAATGGGGGAAGCTCCTGCAGAAACCCATCCTTCATTCTGAAATGGCACAGCTTTGGTGAGAACAAGCCAGATCCCTCATACTTTGGCACAGGTCTAGACTGAGCAGAGCAAACCAAGTCAGGAATGTCGTGCAGGAAGAGAAGAATCAGAAAGAAAGGTCACCTTCATCATAGACCAAATTCACTGGAAGGTCAAATGACTTCATACAGCAGACACAAAACTAAAAAAAAAGTTGTGGATATTGGTATCAAATGTGCCTGGCATTTATAGCACACATCATTCTGCCTTACCTGCCCTGTTCAGTCGTGGTAGCTTGAGCTTCTCTGTCTCTAACACGGAGCTTCAGTCCTGCATTCCTGCCCATCAGGTCAGACACTGACATCACCTCTCTCAGAGACTGTGCCTTTCCTCACTATCCCTCCTCCCCTCAATACACATTCTGCCTCCAGAGCCCTGTTTTTGCTGTCATTTCACCATTTGTACAGGTTTGAGTCCTCACCCTTCTCTCCCTGCTCAGTGCAGTTTCAGGAGCAATCTGACTTTAATCAAGACCATGCAGGAAAAGCCTTTCTTCTCCAAGAAAGCTTTTAGATGTTACAAGTACTCAGGATTCATTGACAACACTGGGTAATGAAGCAGAGCTGAAAATACCATATGTCCCTTTGACATTGCCCATTCATTGCTACAAATGGCTGGAATTTCTGTGACTGTGCAGCAAAACATGTTTTATGTTTTTGCTTTTTTGCTGTGTATAAAGCTCTTTGCCACTTGGAATATCTTAGTGTTTTACAAAAGAGGCTAACAAAGTTTATTTGGAAAAGGCAGTGAAGCCTACATAGTCTGTTTTCCTCTCATTTCCTTAAATGAATGAGGGGAGATCTTAGAATGTGAGATCCGGGGAGTGGAATTGGCTTTTCCATCAGCTTCAGGCCTCCTGTGCAATCCATGTAAAGCTGTTTCACCAACAGAGATGAGATTATCAAAGTATGAGAAAGAACTGACACATAGGGCCAGATTGTTTGAAGATGTTTATTTTAAGTCATTTCACATATTCTTATTCACTATTTTTATTTTTTGAACTCAGAGAATTTTTTTCCCTGGTAATTAAAACTCTGAGGGCGGATGCTCTTGCCTTCACAATAAAAGGACTTACAATATTTTTTAAAGTATTAAAAAAAAAACCTATGAAAAACTCAACTAATTTCTCTCTTTCAAGTGCTGAAATGATCTCATGCTATTAATAGAAGATTCTTTCTCCGTGGAAAATTTATTCTTCTATTTAAAGCTACTGGGGAAAAGACTGAAAGAACAAAAAATTATGATTCTGACATCTGGCTCTGAGTATAGCCTTGGGATGCTGAGTTCAGATAGGGCTCTAAAATACACACACTGGTGTGGAGATAAGGCAGGATGACAGACAAGGCATCATTTCCCCTCACAGTTGCATTTCCCCCCAAAGTTGCATCCTGGCTCGAAGCCAACTCAGCTTGTGCTGAGGGACCCAAACTTGAGGATACTGGATTGAGAGCCCCCAAACCCCACAGGTTTGTCTTCCAGCCCAGGAACAGGCCCAGCTGAAGCAGCAGCAGAACCTCCCCAGCTGCTGAGCAGCAGAGCCTGCCCCTGCCCCAAACCCATGATCAGCAGAGCAGGTGTTGTCCCGTCCCCACCATGTTCCTGCCCAGGCACGAAACCCAAACTGGCTGGGATGACATTCCATGTGGGCACCAGGCTAAGGATTCCTGTCCCAGTAAATCAGCAAACAAAACACCTCCCCAGGAGTTCAAAGGGACATTTGATATTGGATAAGCTCATTTCCTGCTTCCAGGCACCTGATCCACGAGGCTGTACCTCCCTGACATGTGCTGGCTCGTGGTGGTTTCCCTGACACGCTGACCACGTGCCCATTGGTGTCATGCTAGGAATTCACTCCAGGGTTGTGTGTCTTGTGCCTTCCTGGGGGGATCACCCAGAGATCATCTTTGTAAAACACATGGGCATGTCACCCAGAACATGTGCTGCACAAGAGACCTCCCAAAACCCAAACAGAATGCCTAAAACTGAAAATTAAATATATCTTAGGATTTTGTTCTTTGTAAAGTGATATTTGTAAAGTGAACTGGAGAACCCAAACCCAATTCTGCAGCATTTGTATGGCTGTGAGCTCTAAAATGGAGAGCTGAGCAGCACTCTCCATTAGGAGGGTGCTGGATAGGAGGGGTTTTGTATTTCCATGATGTGGCATGGCATGGGATTAGATACAGCAGCTCAGACTCCCTAACACAACTTTTCTTCCACAAGGTAGAAGACACAGACACAAGTAGGACTTTGCTTTCCAAAGTCTTGGTCTGGTATCCAATAAATCAAGTTTTAGGGCATTTAGGATCAGATCAAAAAGATCACAGTCCCAGTGGTACAAAATGCAGATCCAGTAGAAATTCATTCTGCCTTCCCAAACGTGTTTAAAATGCACTGATCATCAGCCTGGTTCCTGCAAGCTTTTTGCTGGATCAGGTATCATTTGCCTGCACCACTTGCACGTATCAAGTATTGTCTGTCATCCCACAGCTGGCATAATAGCACAGAGCTGGCATAAAGTGTATCACAGCTCTGGCTGATTTGACAGAAATATGGTCCTTTGCCCATGCCTGATGTGCAGGAAAGCAGCACTGCTGTTCTCAGCACTCGTGCACAGAGCTGGTGTGAACATCCCCCCTCGGGCACAGCCTGGGGGGGCCAGGAGGGGATGTGACACCACTGCAACGTCTCTGCCTGAGCTCCAGCCTCAGGTCTGGGTGGCAGGAACCAAAATGAGACATCACATGGTGGCTCCAGCCTCCGTACACATCACTTCTGCTCAGTGACCTCAACTCTCACCAGCAGCTACTCCCACACGGGCAGGGCAGGAGCCTGTGCTGTGCAGCCTCAGCCAGCAAGGCTGGTGCAGAACAGCTCTGCTGTCAGGGCCAAACACAACACCCTTTCCTCATCTTTGTTTCCCTTTGGACCTTTGGCTTATGCACTTCAGCATGTATGCTCCACCCTCCCCAAAGCTGGCACACATTCCATAGTCTGTACCTACATATTGTATCTATACCCTATATAAGTATACATGCCATATTCCACACTGTATTACATAACTGTGTGTTGAAAATATAAAAATCAAATGTCAGGGAGTCTGCTGGCAATATGGGCTTGCATCACAAATATCTACTTCTGTAGGTCAGAGTGAGAGAGGGTTTGGGAGCTTGGTTTCAGGGTGGCACAGTCAGCGTCAGAGACCTTGTAAGGCCATGTCCCAGCAGAGCCCAGTGCCTGGCTCAGCCAGGCTGTCCCTAACCCCTTCCCAGCAATGCCTCCAACTCAGCCCAGGAACATCCAGGATGGCTTTCAGAGCAAACCAGGGAGGGCCCAAGTGAGAAGTTCAATTTTGGCATCTATTACAGCAGTGTCTCCAACTTGTTTCTAATATCCCAGTGCCCAAATGCACAGTGGTGGGGCTGTAAACAGGAGTTCACCTGCAGCTCCCAGGAAAGGCTTCCTCAGCTCTCCTCACCTCTCCTAATAGTTTTCTCCTCTGCTCTTATTTTTGTTTGCTCTCTCTCTTTTTTTTTTCCTTTATTTTTGTTTCCCTCCCCCTGGAGTTGGCAGCAGGGTGAGGGGAGAAGGACAGTGCTCCTCTGGATTTAGGCAACACTAAAAGTGAAAAGTTTTGACAGTTTAGCATCTCCCAAGCCAAAATTGGCAAAAAAACCCCCAGACATAAAAACAAAAACCAAACCAAAACCAAACATAAAAACAAAAACAAAACAAAAACCAGAACCAAAACCAACCAAACAAAAACACACCAAAAAACCAAACAAACAAAAAACCCAAACAAACCACAACCCAACCCAAATGTTGCTGTTTCAAATTGCAAACTTTTTTTATTTGTTGAAAGTGTTCCAGGGTGGCTTCAGGATACACTGAGCTTGCCTAAAGGCAGGTTGAACTTATGTTTTGACCATTTAAGAAGGGAAATAACTCTCTCCTTCCACGATGCCCTTTGGCACTCAGCACATAAATTTTCCCATGGCAGCTGTAAAGCCATTTGAGACACAGAAACTCTTCAGTCAAGTGGTCCTCAGCATCTTGCCCTCCACACTAACCTGGATGCTCCATGGTCAGTAAGGACTACAAAAGCCCACAGGAGGTGGCTCACTGTCCTGTATTACCATCATGTTTGCCAGCTGTTATTTTAACAGAACAGCTGAGTCTTGCATAATACTGTTTTGTAATGATCCACCGAGTGCTTCACAGAGGAGGGAAGCTAAAACACAACTGTCTCAGGCTGATCCAGGACTGGAAAGAACCTTCACCTCTGAGTATTTCTCCAGTGCTTTGACTTTCAGCAGCTCAGTCCTGGAGCCCAGCCCATTCTGATGGTGCTCACAGGCTGAGGAGGCTCCCCAGAGCTGCCCAGTGACACAGCACCTTCCCTTGCTCAGAATTCGGGTCTGGTGTGAGAGAACTGAAGGGGCACAAACAAGTGACACCACTGGGGTTTGTGACAAACCTGCCTGGGGTGCAGAATCTGCACTGACTACCAGAAACACATCTTCAGTGACTGCAGAGGGCAGCTGCCCACAAAGCATGTGCATATTTAGTCCTAATCTGAGCTGTAGTTGCCACAGCTGTAGGTATGAATCAGGGACTGGCTGTTCCTGGGCATCTCTGACCTCTCCCTGGGGTGACCACACCAAGGTTTGCCATCCACGCCTCTGTGCAGGCTCAGATCTAATTCCCCCCATGGCACTGTGGCCTTAAATCAGTGCAAACAGGGCAACTCCACAGCCCTCCCAGTTTGCAGAATGAGGCCTCACTAAATAAGCATCATCTCTGCAATGATTCTTCTCAAAATAGATTTATCACTGTAGAAAATGAGAGCAGAGGCTAATGAGGGTGGAGGCACAGATGGGATGGCACCAGCAGCTACTTCACACAAGCACAGCAAAGTAATAGTTTCTAGCATGACATTTAATAAACTCAAGCCCTGTTAGGATGCACAGCTACAGGGGAATTCAGTCTGAAGTCAAATAAGATGCTGCCTGGCTATCTTCAGTGCAAATACATGACACATGCTCTACCTTATCTCCCCTTCTCAATTTAATCATACTTTTAATGAGCAGAAACATAAAAAGTAAACATTTCCTTTCTCTTCCTACTATACTCATTTTCTTTCTATGCTGTTTGCTTGGAATAACCAAAGTTCATTTTTAGACCTCTGTTCAATATTTCATTCAAAGAATTTCACAAGCACCTTCGAAGTGCTGTTTTCAGCAGTGTCCAGTGCAAATTTCCTGGGATTTTCTGCCCTCTCAAGCTGGGCTCTGTCTTTCAGGGCACTTTCTTGATTTGCTTGTGAATCCAGCTCAATTCCCAACTGAGAGAAAAGTGAGAACTATGTAGACCAGACCTATGTAGACCAGAATACAGATGGACTGTGGGCTATTTATATATTAGCTCCCCAATTATAGATGGTCCCTAAAATCTAAACGTTATTCAGGGATGTGAACTATTAAAAAAGGAAAAGCAGCCCAGTGGAACAAGCATCAAACTGTGCCTCAGCAGTTACGAATGACAGATATATCTTTGTATCTGCATTGATAATGGTATTTGGGAAGCTGCTGTGCAATTGTATGCTCAGAAGAAAATACTGTGGTGTGTCTTTTGGGATAAATTGCCTCCTCTGGATTTGCAGATTGTTGCAGTTGCTGTTTTGGGGGTTTCGCTGTGCTAATCCCCCTGAAGTATTGCTTTTATCACCTCCCAGATGATTGTTAAATCCTGTATTGAAAGGGAGTTATTGGCTATTTTTCACCTTCCTGACACAAACAAGAAGACCTGGGAGAAGTTGTCCCTCTTTGGGGCAAGGGGAGAGGTGAGAGGATGCTGCTGTTTCCCTGGACTTCATGCAGTGGCAGTGCAGGTGTAACACACCAGGTGAGGTCCCCATGGGGCACTATCTGTGCCAAGGATCTCCCTGGTTCTCTGGTTTTGGAACCATTGGGTTGCACGTGGATCAAATTTTCAAGGCTTATTCTCCAAAAGCAAAAATCATAAAATTCTGAAAGTTTCTGATACCTGAATATATTTGTTCACCTTCCAAAGTGCTGCCAAGGAGTGGTGCCTGGTGATCATGTCTGGATAATCTTGTAATAGACTGAGATCTAATTTGGGCAAAAAAACACAGTGCTGCAAAAATAACATTGGGGTCTGATAGCTCCGTTTTCTGTGAGTGACAGAGCTCATTTCTTCTGGAAGAACATTAATAGATTTTGCAAATAGACAATAGAAACTAATTAAATTTTCTGGCCCGCATGGTTATTCAGCAGAGCTTGGTAAAGTGAGTCATAATGGTTCAATAACCCATGGTTTAATTTAAGTTACATGACTTGTCAGAAAATCTCAGGATTTTCTGGGGAAGGAGGTGAACTGTCTTTAGAGAGAACTGAAGAACAGAGAAGCACCAGAGAGTAAATCTGAAGGACTTGGGTGCACAAAGCTGCAGATAGTTGGCACAAACAGCCCAAGGGAACGCAGCATGGGGAGCCCCATCCTTCCTAGGGATTAACCCTGCCCTTTGTTTTAGTTTTAAAGTAATACTTGGGGGCAAAGTTATGCATAAATAGATCAAGCAGAAGCAGAAGGTTGAGAGGGGGCTGGTTGCATTAAATGTTACAAGAACTGCCAGGTTAGTTACATGGGGCATTTTCCTCTTCGGCCACTGCAAGGGGTGAAGTTGAGCATTTGTTGTATATTTAACAAATCGTGGGACATCCAAACAAATTACTACTTTCATCAGGTCAAGCTCCTCCCGTTTCATCACAACTGCTTTTGAAATGGATTTTATATTGTAGGCCCATATATTCCCTGAAATACATCTCTCTGCACATGTGGAGCATGAAAAATTAATCCATTAACAGGTATTCTTTAACTAGGTCTCCAGAGAGCTGTGAGCCTGAATTATGCTGCATTTTCCAGTATCTTTTTAATTTTGCATGTTCTAGATAAAAAAACAGTTTCCTTCAAAAATCATTGCCCTCTTCTCTGTAATGGTGACAAGAAGGGGAAGAGGATATTGAAAAGTTGCTCATGAGCATAAATAAATTAAAATCCCACTTCATAGAAGCCAAGACGAATGAAGCTCTATTAAATGTTTCAAGAGGAATCTAGAGGCAGAGATGACCAAAATTAAGCTCCCCAGTCTAAATATATTAGCAACTCTCTCCAATCCTGTATTTTTAAATGTCAGATAATTCATTAAAACTGAAACATCTTTGAAGACAGTACAGCTAGAGAAGGGATTGTGGTATCATGCATTTAAATAATGGGAGATCACCTTTGCAGTGTTTAAACCTGTAATTGCAGGTTAAAATTCATCTTCCTGTTAACAAGGCCAGTCTCATATTTCTGCCTCTACCCAGGCTCCTCCTCTCTTTGTCATCTCTTTCTCTGCTGCCTGATGATGCCTCATTTTGCAGGATTTCAAAGACCTGCAAAGATTTCCCAGCAGTAATCCCGTGTCATCCATGGGGGATCCACTCCACTATTTATAAACTGATCCAGCTCTACTCGCTGCACAACTGATGTTTAATTAGAGATTTTTGGGTGTTTTTTTTCATTACCCAGTTTGCACAATGGTCCCACCTGTGCCCAGGGGGCAGGTTCACAGCTGACACATGCCCTGCACTGAGGCACCTGCTTGCACAGCTCCTCTGGCTGTGGAAGAGCAGGCACTGAGGGTAACAGCCCCTGCTGCACCTTCACTGCAGACAGGAGAGCAGGAACTCCTCTGCTCTGGCCCTGCTGGCAGCTGGGTGACACTGAGGGACAGAAGGTCACTGAGAATCCAGGGCAGAAGCAAAGAGGTGCTCCCAGAGCTGCTGTGGCACTTGGCTCCCTTCCCCAGACCTTCATGCTTTCCCACTGCACAACAGGCAGAAAGGATGTGGTGACCCTGCCCGTGACCTCTCAGCGACTCCTCATGAATTTATTAGGAATTAACTGTTGGGGGGGGGGGGTGTGGTTTGGCTGCTGAAAGGCAAAAACACTCTGCCAAAATCCACTCCCAGTGCTGGAAGCAGCTCCACTTGAGCCGACAGCTCGTGCACCCTCACCCAAGTTGGGTCACCTGCCCAACAGGGGAAATGACCCTCCCACCTCCCCCCTCCCACACCTGACGCTGCCAGGATGCAGCCTTTTTTTTTATTATATTAATGCCCTGACAGTGGCAACACAGCTGGTAAATGCTCAGCAAAAACACTGGTGGTGTTGGTGAGGGTGAGAGTGGCTCAGGGCAGCACTGCTGGTGGATGGAGAGGAAAGGGGTCACCAGGTGGCAGCTCACTTGGTTTTGAGTAAATCCTTATCAGGAAAAATTAATTAATCTTCTCACCCACACAGCGTGGCCAGGTCAGGATTCAACCCCAAGTTTTATGGTATTTCTGCTTCAGTGTGGGATTCTTGCAGACAATAATCCATAAATTGAGCATTGTTTACATTTCTGCTGTCACTTTCTGTGAAGACTGCCTTGTGCATGGGCCAAGAGATCCCAAACCTGAGAGAAGTGCTGATTTTTCCTTTGTGCAGTCCTGCCACTGACTTGTCTGGTGGCCTGGAGCAACCTTTCCCTTCCCTCTGGGCTTCATTGCTCCTCTGTGAGTAAAAGGGATACAAGAAATGTAATTTAGTTTGAAAGGTATGACTATCATCTGCAGTGTCCACTGGAGTCTCAGGAGAATGGATGGATGTGTGTTTAATAGCGAGGACATTCCTGGCAGTAGCTTTGGCAGCAGGATCCTTCCCTGTGACAGGAGCTGTTCTGCACCATTTGAGTGCTGGGAGGGGGAAATGAGAAAGATGCACAGTTTCCACCTTAATTTTGGCAAACTTTAATTTTGGAATACCAACTTTTTCCCTACAGTATCTCCTTACCTTTCCCATTGACATTCAGAGTATTTTATGATAGCTCCATCCTGTGTTATGGGCATGTATTTCAGCTGGGTTTCAAATAACCTGTATTTTTATCCTCCAAAAAGCATTTAGACATCTTGCTTTTGGGCCTGTCTATTTTAGGGTCTCCTTTTTTATCTAATAACCTCATTTTTACATAGTTTCTTTTCTAGAAATTAAGCACATGGATGCACTGGGCCTCCTATCTCCCTAAAATACAAGTGTATTTTGGCAGGTACCTCCCTAAACCCTTTGGAACTGAGCCCTGGGCACCACTCCAGGGGAAATTCAGAATGGTATCTTTTCTTGTGGGCTCTGAGGTTGCTGTTTGATAAAGCAGTCACTTACTGAGTCCAAAATTATTTACCTCTACATCTTGTCCTGCAGAGACAGTGATCAGGCTGTGTGAGATGAATTGTAATCTCCTACTGTTGGTACAGTCTGCAATTTAGAGTTTTTCCTTAAGATTATTTTTTTTCAGTGAAAACTCAAATTTCCAGAGTCACATTTCAGTCTATTTTATCCCCTTGACATACTTTTTTCACTGAGCTGGTTATGCAAATATTAACAACCTCTGTAAACAAGACCAAACCACACAAGGGAAACTCCTCCTTAACCTGGTCCCTGAAGAGCCATTTGGAACAAATGGCTTTGCATAATACAGCTTTTTCCAATTAGCAGCTCTGGCAATAAGTCACTGGGGTATATCTGATATGCTTTTATCTTAAGATTAAATTTACACTTGCTTCTAGGTAGCTCTGACGTCTTCCCTCTTGTTTTACATCTCTGTCATAACATGATTATTGTGTGATCAGTACTCACAGCAGACCAGCCCCTCTTTGGATGTGGCTCAGCCTTATCTACTCTGATGGCAAATAAGAAGGTTGGGGGTTTTGGTTTTTTGGGGGTTTTTTTGCAACTTGTCTCTTAGAATTCAAATAATATTGTAAAAGCTGCAGGGAGGGTTTGGGGGATTTTTAGAGCTCCAAGATATAAGCTGGAAAAACAACCACGAAAATGATTGAGAAATAAGAATGTTTTTCTGAAGAAATTGCAGGTTAAATATTCTAAAAGACGTTAGTCAAAGTTTAGAAGACAGACTGAGGCACAGATTTTAATGATTTTTCCAAAGTTTAAAAGAACTGGATAAAGAACAGACCCTTCCCTTAGTCCAGTATTTTAACCACAAGACATTTTCCTACCACAGACAACTAAGCACTTTCAAAACTAATTCTTCAAGGGCAGATTCACTATCAGTGTTATAAATTAAATCAGTGGATGTATTATTGATTATATCAGCTGAGGATCTGCCACAGGACTCTCCAGCACAAATTAAGTTTAAAAAAATGCACATCAAATGAAAGTGCTTTCATAAATATTAGAAATATTCACAGATTTTCTTGTGCCATGAGAAATTCCATGACTTTCAGAAATTTTATGTTAAAATAGAATCTTTATATTCAATTCTAGGAAACGATGAATATTTTCCCAGGTCACAGTAGGAACTGTTGTGCAAATCAGACCTGTCACTCATCTAATTCACTTAAAGCTGTTTCACTATTAGGTTCCCTAGAACTGCTTTAGTCAAAAATGAGTCTTTATCCTAAAGTACACAAAAGGATGGGAAATGTCCCAGTATTGCAAAGTTTCCTCTCTCAGAAATTCCTTCTGGAGATTAGAAACAGCCAAAGCAAAGTGCAGTGCTGAGGTGAAGGAGCTGCTCCCAGTCAAACAGCAGAGCTAATTCAGCTCCCCACAAGGGCCTTTGGGCTTTTCATCCTTCATGTGCTTAATCAGAGTTCAGATGCTGCCCATTCATTAAGAAAAACATTTCTATTTCCCCAGGTAAGTGGATTTTGCCTCCAAACAGCTTTGTGCTCCACTTTCTCCCTTCACCACAAAAGCCTGTTAAGTGTTCAGGTCAAAACCACAGAGCAGGAAAACGTTAACACAAAACTGGAAATCTTTGACTTACTCTCAGCTGAGATTTGCTCACCTCAAACAGCACAAGGAGAGTGAGGAAAAGTGTTCCAGCCACACAAGTCTGAGGTTGGACTGGGCAGTTTTCACTGGGACAAAACCATGTAAATACAATAATGGTACCCCATAAGGTTTCCTACAAATCAGCTCCTTTTTAACCCTATAACATTGATACAAATTGCATTCTGTTAGCTCAGGGTTGCTTTATAATTGCAAAATAGTGCTGAACTTCCAGCAGACACAAGAGGTTGGTGTTTCCAGGCTATTTCCAGCCATTTGAGATCCATAAAGTAATCAAGTATAATTTACCAACTCATAATATCAATAGTAATAATAGATCATTCACAGCATGCTCTTATGTATAACATTTAGGGCTTTCAGCATCACCACTACAGATTATCAGGGCATAAAGACTGGCACTACAAGGAATGACATATTATAGATTCAATCTATTGACTAACACTGCAAAACCAATGGCAAAAAACCCCCTATATTGTTTATCTAAAATGAGACTGAAATCTTTTTTCTAGGCTTACTTTAAAAAGATATTGCCCCCAGAAGCAACTGCAAGTTTCCTTAACCCTTTAATGTGGATAATTTAACTTCTTTTTCAAAAGGTCCTCTTAACCTGGATTATTTCAATATTGCACTTCACAACATTGTCTCAGAAACCACTCAGTGGGAAAAACTGGTGACAAGCAGCTGAGTACAGCATAATGAGCTCCAAGTGGGAATGGAAACCAACAGCTAAAGGCAGAACAACTTCTCAATTGGCTTTGCCTTCAAAGCACGTGTCCTAAAACTGTCCCAGAATTAGATTTAACAGAATAAAAATTGTGCCTCGGAATGGTGAAGTGTAGGGTTAGAAACAGGAGGGAGAAAAAGATCTGGAGCCAAAATTTCAAGAGAGACAACACTCAACTGGGGAGACAAAGGGAGGGAAAGAACTTGAACTCCCAACATACTGTCCTCCAGAGCCTCAAATGGAATCCAAGATTTCAGCCACTGTCTCTCCATTGGAAAATGCCTGGGAAAGGTTTCTCCCTCGTTCCCACGTGCTGGTACTGTTGGTTACTCTCTGCAGTAGATCTGACAAAATAGATGTTGATCTTTGCGGCGGAGGGTCTGGAGTGGTTTTAATTTATATCCTGAAGTCTTTACTAGAACTCTCACGTGCCTGTTGTGAGCTCCATAATCCCAGTGCAATGCTCTACAGGCATTCCCTGAGAATTGGTATTAATGGCTTTGCTGCAAAAGTTGTGAGTGGTTCAGAGAACTGTGGAAGAAGGAAGATGGTGATGGCCCTGGAGAAATGGGCTCTGTCTCCTTCCCCTGCCAGACTTGGAGGGGGAAGAGTAAGTCACTTAAAGAAGGTGCTCATCTGCAGCCTCCAGCTGATACGTGAATCTTCAGGTAGTTAAGAACCCACAAGAGAATTCAGAAAGACATTTTTCTCTAAGCACACAAAGTGCTGCCTTATTCAGTGGGTCTGAAAAACCACAGTGAACACCTCCCCAGAGAGGCATCCAAATTAGCAATCTGAAATGCCTCTCTGATGCCCTGCACACCCCTGCAGTGGGTGAGGTGGACACACCAGCCCCACACTACTCAGAGCTCTTGTGGAACAGGCACTGCAGGGATGGGCACTCAGAAAAGCTTCTGAATACACGAATAACTTCTGCCTTCACAGGTTTCTGGAGAAAAACATGTGTGATGTGCTCTTTAAGGCTGCATCACACTGTACAGGCAACCATAATTCTGCCATTTCTTAAGTGTTTAGTGCTTGCCTTTAAAATCTTAATAATGTGCTCTTAACATAGTGGCTTTCTAGTATACAGTGATTATCTGAAAGTACCTATATATTTTCACAATATCTGGAGAACATTTTGTTTTGTGCCTTAAAAGGATCCTGAAAATAATATCGTTGTTTAACTAAAACTGGCTTTCTTTTCACTTGGCTTTTGTGTGGAAGCCACAGAACAGCTTTTCACATACCAGATGAATAATGTGTAGGAAGAGAAAGAGAGGAAGGGAATTGAGGGCTTCTCTTTAAATATATGAATTCAATTTCACCAGGCACTTTATTTTAATCATAATGCAGATCCAAATTTATAGAAAAAAAGAATCTCCTGAGTGCTTCAATATGTTGGTTTATACATTACTGAAAAAGTTCGTATTTTATACAATAATACATTTCTGGTTTCTTTAACTGTAGGTTGAGAATGAATAGACATAAATAACTAAGTACTAGGTAGCATAAAACCCTTCTGAATCTTCAAGCCAGACAGCAACAAGCAGTCACAGGCATGCCAGACAACTGTTAGATTACCTGACCAGATTTTAAGGTTTCATAGAAATAAACTTTCTTGCACTGTTGGATTTTGTAGCAAAACTCTTTTTCTCCTCAGTGCCAGGAGGAAGCAGTCCGGCTATTCACTACACACCTCAACTCAAAACTTTTGTGGGAAAATTCTTTTTCTTGCCCCCCAGCTTCTCTGCAACACACCTGCAGAATAACTCCCCCTCCCCACTGGAAAAGTGTACCTATGAATTCTGAATGGGGTAACAGAGTTATGCAATTCCTCAGCCAGCATCAGTACTGATTCTGCTTTGGGAGGGACACATTCATGGTTATGAAATGTATGGTTTGCAGAGCACAAAGTAGGAAGGAACAATCTACTCCCTCAGGTAAAAGAGAGCCAATGGAATTTATTTTCTATATTTCAAATGATCACAGAGGCATCACATCCTTGCATATTGTATTACATGCAAAAAGAACTGGGAGTCCTAATTCCTTTATGTGAAAAGCAGCACACCCTCAATACAGAATTACAAAAACATATTTAAAATACTCCACGTTCACTCACCTCAGTCCAAACTCCAAGCAGATACGATGGCTCACTTCAACAACATAAAGCCTCTGTAGGAAGCAAGAATTTATCCCAGTTTCTGTTCATTCCCTCTGCTCCTTCTCCTCACCCCCCGAGTGCTGCTGCTGCTGCTCAGAGCACACGGCAGCAGCAGCTCAGTCCCAGGGAGAGAACACCTCTCGCCTTTCCCTTCGTTCCTCCTCTCCCTGGAAACTCCCTCACTTTTCCAAGTGGCTCAGAACACCGGGATGGCCCCTCTGGGCTGTCCCCAGGGCTGTGTTTACTATGGGAAGCAGAAGAAGGCAGTGGCAGGTTGAACCACGACAGTGATGACTGCAGCTCGGGGATGTGCAACCGGCAGGACCCTTGGAACGCTCAAACTCGGGCTCGGCTTTCTAAATGAAGAACCAGATGCAAATCTGCAAAGCTGCTTCTCTTTGTTGCAGAAGTTTCTCCTTCCCTGTCCTGCAGAAGAAGCTGGGAGTCTCTGTTCGACCAATATAGCTCACTGGAGATGCTGGAGGAGAGCTCCAGGCTTGGTGTGACACCAGAAACAAACACACTGGAGATGTTTTGGCCATTAAAATGCCTCTAACCCACTGTAACTTCTGGTCAGCTACCACATCAAACCTCTGGTTCCTTCCTCCCAAGGCAATTTTGTCTTCTAGCACTGTCAGCAAACTGTTCCAACACTGCTTGAAAAGATTCCAGCCTAAATTACAGTAGTGAAAGCCTGTCCTGGCTTTTTCCCTCACTGTTTTTTTCTAGAATATTTAAATTTCATATTATTCCCCACCCAGTCTTAGCCATACTTCCCAGAAGGCAGGAAAACAGTCTTTCCTTCCTGCAATCCTAAATGCCTTCATTAGGGAGACTTAACAGTGAAGTGTTTTGGAAAGGCAGATGCTCCAGATTTAAAAGAAACCAGAGAGGACTCCAAGAACAGCTGCACTGCTCCCAGCTCTGAGCCAGCCCTACCTCAGGATGGTTTGGGACATTATTTTGTCACTGGGAACATGTTATTACCATCTAAATTTAAAAACACTGCCTTTCTTGCACGAAGGCTTAAAACCACAGTGACTGTCCTGGGCATGTATTCCATGCCAATGATGCAGAAAATGAGATCAAAGTGGAAAACAATTCTTGTTTTTGAGGGGCTTTGCTTCCAAGGTGTCTGTGCAGGACTGGCCACAACCCACAGGTCCAGGAATTCTGATTCCAAATGAATCCCTCAGCTTTTTGCTGAGATTCCATTCCAGGGATGCTTCAGCACAGGAGCACCTTGTCCCTACTAATGAGCACCATTGTATTCCAGCTGTAGTAGACTCAGATGTTGGCTATCAAACCCATGTTTTAAAGTTCTAATTTTTTCAGTTCTAAAGAAAAATATGCTTCAAATAAACAGAGCACTGTCTGCTTCTGGAGATTATAGGTCATGTAATTCCTGAAACAGTGCTCTGGCAAACAATTGCACTGTGGAGCACTGAGCACAGTGAACTGGCAGAATGCAGGGAGGAAATCTAAACAAATTTTCAGTAAAATCTTATGAGTTTCAAGTAAATCACACTTTTTTTTTTTTTTTCCCCAGGAAATACATATTAACAGTTTTTTCTCTTACTGAGTCTTCCTGTGCATCATCTACAACCACCCACATGCATTTTCCAAAATAGAGCAGTGGGTGATTAAAGGATCCACTGCAGCTCAGGTAAACTGCTGCTCCTGAAAAAAGTGCACTAATCACATGGATAGTGAAAAATGGATGTGTTTTAATTCAATGAACAGATGTCAAACAGAGGCATGGACTTCCAGTTGTAAACAGGACCTTAGTGGGCAGCCCACTGTTTATTCCCCGAGGGGTATTTTAGGGAACAAATTTAAAGAAGTACTGTTTGAATGACTGTTATCATTGGGTGTCTTTTAATTAATGGCAATAGGATAACCTAGGTCAGCTTTATATACACATATATTATATATATGTGTGTGTGTTCTGGGTAGGGACTTGCTTATATTTCCTGAGTATGACTTTAGCATTACAGAAGAATCAGACTCTCTCTAAAGGCAAATCCAGCACAGAAATTCGGGAATTTCTTTGCTAAGTCTGAGTTTCTTGGTTGTGTTTATGTATTTCCATCTGTAATTCCATCTGTAATGTCACAAGGATGGATTTCCTGGAGAATTAAATGCAATGACAAGTCAACAAAAACCCATCTTTTTCAGAAATTTGCTAGTGAGCCTTATCCTGACCCATCAATCAGTATCTGGCCATTAATTTACTCATTATTCAGTAAGTTCTTCCTATTGCTGCAAAGTCTAATGATCTTTGAGTTGTATCATAAGACAAAGAAGGATGTTCAGTCATCTTGTCTCTTCACCTTGGTGCTGGCAGCACTAACCCTTCCCTGAATTATTCCTCAATGGAGCATCCCAAAATTGGATACTTAAATAGCATAAAGTAGAAAAAAGTGGAAGATAAAGTGGAACAGAGAAAAGGACAAGCATCCTCATATCTAAAAGTGCTTCCTTGATTGTGTTGAAGTCCTCGGTTAAGGCAAAAAAAAACACCAAAAACCCAAAAGACAATAACTATCTCACTAATCTGTGCCCAGACGCATCCTTTCTACTTACTGAAATTCTGGAAAACACTATGACAACCAAAGGCCTGACTTTCAAGTGTAAATTAAAAGTATTAAGCAAAATCTCTATTAAAATTAAAGACTCTGACCCAGCAAAGTTCCCAAACATGTGCTTAAATTTAAATACTTAGCCTTAACAAGGTTAATGGGATTCATCTGTCAGGGCCACGCCTTATGTGCAAACAGGCTTTGGGTTCTAAACCCATGTTTGCTAAGCTTCTGAACACTTGGAATTTAGGCACCTAAGTTTGAAAGTCTGGCAAAAGCTTCTTAAATGTAAGAGGAAAATAACCAGGTCTTTACTGGGGTAGAAGTTTCTGTGAATCACTGGCTGTGAACCAAGGCAGGAGTCGTGTCCCAGCCACCCAGGAGATGCTGGAGGGCTGCTGAGGCTGCAGCAAGCAGGGCAAGGTTTGGCTACAGGACTGAGCTACCCAATGAATAAACATAGTGAGATAGCTGATGTTTTGTACTCTTGCTGATGGGCAAAATTCCCCAAAAGCTTAGAATGGCTTAACTTCAGAATCAGATTTTTCAGTGCCATAAATAAAATAGAACCTTTCCTCCTTAGCAGGACCCAGACTTTAATCTTTCCTTTTTGCCTGAGACTCAGAACACTCATTTTTATACTTCCATATATGAAGCACCTCTGGCTACTTACACTGCAGGAATAAATAATCTCTGCAGTGAACACAGGCCTTTTTAAAATATCTGCTTAAGACTGAACTCCCCTCAGACACTTTGATCCCCCATGAAGTGGAGAACTAAGCTTTTGTGAAGCTTTTATTAGCAAACATGCTTTAAGAATGAGAACTTTGTAAAGCATCCGGAGTGACTCGTGTTAAATTCTGTGCTTGTGGCAATAGTCTTGGATAGAACAGTCCACATTTCAGCTGCCAGTGTATTTCTGGTTTAGAAGTTATTAATTTATTTATGAGCTCACAGATCTTTGGATTAGAGCTAAAATGTAATCCGTTTGTTGGTAATAAATGGTGCCTCTTTTCCGTGAAGCTGGGCAACGTTCCACCTGCCAGTGTTTTATTGCACAACTTGGTTAAAAGCCTTCCAGGGAAAATATTAAATTGTTGATGTTACCAGGTAATAATGACACAGGATGAGCTTGGCATGCAAAGCACACATGGATACTGAAAGGCTGTTTCCTCTTTGAGGAGGGGGTCACAGCAAATTGGCTGTGACCTCTTGAAAATTCAAGGTGTTTTCCTTCTGAGTCCTCTCTTGCAGGAGAAAAAATGATCATGAGCAAATGTGTCTGTGTATCAGAATGCTGAGTGCTAATTTTAGACGTCTTCAAATAGAATCAGAAGACTATCAAACACACAGTAGAAAAATTGGCATTTGAGGAATCCTTCTTATGGGTTTGAAATAAGGTGAAATTAGGACTATAACAGTCAGTGTTTCTGAAAGAGTCACAAATTGTGTTTGGATTCAAGTTGGAGACTTTTTTAAAAATCAGATGTAATGAATCCCTTACAAGAGTCATATTCATAAAATTGTACACAACTACTTTTTAAACCAGAAACTTTAGATTTAGAAATACTGTAGAATGAAGCATTTGTTCTCTTGCTGTCATGAGCCTGAGGAATCCCTCTTATTTTAGAGTATTTTTCATTTGAATACACTGAACAAGCTTGGAGTACTTTGTTACTACTTCAGTAAATAACATTTGTAACCTTTGGTGATTTGGAATTAGTGTTATATTCAGTAGGAAAAGAGAGAGCAGATATTCCAATATATTCCTGGAATTATCTTTAAAATGTCCTGGGAATTATTTTCAAAGGCTATAAAATTCATATACCATTATCCCTCTGTGTCTTGATCAGTCTTAATTAGGATATTTGGGAGGCTTAAATGTGGCAATAAGTTCCTTTTATTTTTTCAATAAGGCCTTTTCCAATTTTTATTTTTATCATCTGTCACAGAAATCTGTTGTATGTGTAAGCAATTTAATGGTTCACTGAAAGGTTGTTATGCAACTGAGTTGTATAAAATCCTGTCCAAACCCAGAAATTCCTGTAGGGGGGAAACAGTGGTATGGGGAAAGGTTGAAAATTTAAGTCCCTTTTCTGTCAGTATTTGTATCTCTTGGATGTGGTTTTGTAAAGCTCCTCTCCTCGATATCCTGTGCTAAGAGGGAGGAGATTCCATAGCTAATGTTGGGATGTCAGAACACAAAGCCATGCACAGCAACACTCCAGAGCCACAACTCAGCCAGTGGGGAGAATGGAGCACCACACCAGCTCTGCACAGCTCTGAAATGATCATTCCAACACTGCCCCACTGCTCAATCCTTTTCAATGGAGAGTTTTCCAAACAGTGCCATGGCTCAAATTGCTGAGCCTGGTTTTACAGTGGAGGAGAAGGGGGAGAAATGCAGCTCCGAGTGCAGCGATGTCAGAACCCCAGGGCTATCTGGCAATGCACATGACACTCCTCTAAGTGAGTACAGAGGAAGGGGAATGTCCCCCGTTGGCAGAGCTGGCCCTGGGGCAGTGTCCTGGCCCTGGGGCAGCACACAGAGCTGTGCCCAGTGGGATTGGAGCACAGGCAATGCCAGGGCAGGCTCTGCTCATGGCACCAATTCACGCTGCCAGTGAGGGCTGGGCAGGCTGACTTGAAACTCATCACACATTGGTACTACTCCAAAGGCAGTAAAAGACCCAACATTGTGGGGGTTGTTTCACTGACCCTGATTTCCAAAGGAACTAAGAGTTCATCCTAAGGCCTGTGAGTGAATAGAGGAATATAATCCTGCTGTGCACTTGTTTCAGCAATAACAGGACATCACTTCATAATTCAGTTTATCTTCTAACCATTCCATCCTCTGACAAACCAGAAACCCTGCCTTGCAAAGAATCCTCACATTGGACTAGATGATCTTCTGTGATCCCTGCCAACCTGAATCACCCTGTGATCCCCTGAGCTGTTTATGTAACCCTTACAAATAAAATCCACGTCCACATCCATCAAGTATTTACCTTTATTTCTAGAGATGCCCCAAATACATGTTTTTGACCTTCAGGCAGAAACACTGAAGAACAATAGAAAATTCCATTTGACCAAAGGTGGAAAAGCTTAGAAATCTATAAATTATCTACAGTTCTAGAATACAAGAGTAACTTTGGTAAAACAAGAAATTGTAAATCATGTTCATTTTAGCTCAGTACAAAAATTACAACCAGCAAAAGAAATGGAACAATTATTGATAACAAACACCTGGTACTACCCAAATTCTTGCAATGAATTTCTGTATTTGCAATTGAACTTTTGAGCTCTGAAGAAATTTTTGAGGGAAGTTTTTCAGACATTATCTAATGTCACACACTATGTGTATTTCTCTTCTCACTTGATAAAATACGATCCTTGTAACTTCTAACATTCCTCACCACTGGGCATATCACTTGAAACAGGGATGACCATTTCTTCACCAGTCAACACAAAAGAAAGTGAAAAGACTGATGTCAAGAAGCAGGCCTACTGAACTGTAATTCCCTTTAGGATTGTCTCTTCTCTCTTCTCACATTATATGAGCCTTACTTCACAATCTCTCTTGCCTTTGCACTCGAAATAGTGATGGTCTTTCCAGAGAATAATCAATGAGAAGGCAATTTGCACACTGTGTAAAAGTAGTTCTTTTGTTTGTAGTCAGTTCTGAAAACAGGAGTTTCTGTCCTCCCTATACAGGATAAATCATGAAAAATGAATACAAGCACAGTGCCCACAGCACAGGCCATAGCCTTGATCTGTATTTCCATTGCGCTGAAGGCTAAAACTGCCTAATATTTCCATCCACACACATAGACCCCAAACCAGCACGTCATGAACTGTTGCCTTTCCAAATAATGCTTTCATGGACTGCAGTTATGGGCCTCTCTTCATCAGCCTCCTTAAAATCTGCTACAAGACTTCAGACTGGCTTCACGTTAACGAGGCAGTAGAAGGTCCCAAAGGACACACATCCCCACGGACACACACGTGTCTCTCACGCCGGGGGAGCAGCGAGGCAGAGCAGGGAGCTCTACGCCACCGTTCAGCACCAAGGCCAGCTCAGGGCTGTTCACAGCCCCGACAAAAGGGCCTGGATTCCTGCAGAACTCACAACTCCCCTCAAACACATAGAGAAATCTTGCATTAATAAAACACTTGTGGAAATAGAGAAGATTTAAAAAAAAAAATCAAAACCTTATATTTTATTCATTAACTGCATTCTTTATAGACCATTCTATGTGGAATATAATACAAATAGTGAGATGTGAGATGGAGTTTGGAACATTATTTACTTTTAGTAGTGCACAGTGCAGAGCAGTGGAAGAACAGCCAGATGAATTGTGCAGCACTAACATGTACTTTCCTTTGAACTCTCCATGTACAATATAAGGGCTAAATTGTGCCTTTAGGCACAGTCTTGAACAAAGATCATAAATTGCACAATCTCTAAAGACATGATGTTGTAGCACAACTCCCTCTTTGCTTCATGACAGGCCAGCCACAAATTGACTTTTTCCAAGCAGTTGACAGTGTGTTTGCAACCACCAACTCACCAACCAGGGCACTGCAGTGGCACAGAAAAGCCTATTTCTTTTTGCACTTCTTGTCTACTCAACTACATCTCCCAGGTCATAGGGACCAGATTTTCCTTGTGTGGAAATGGAGACAGACACGTTTTCAGTCCCTTAAACAGATGTATGAATGTACCTAGAGATTCTTTTTGCATAGGTTTAGCTGACTCATATTCCCTTTGAAACATGTACTTTCATTGGGTAGATGGAGATTAATCTATTCCTGACCTTAAACTGATCTAGATGTATGTGAGATGCTCACGCAGAATGCCTCTTACTGTATTTTATACATGTAAAAAGGCAAATGAAGTCCTGCTGGATTTATTATGTATCAAGCCAGTGAGTGTTTTAAGATTTAGAGAACAAGCTGCCATAGATTCTGAACAAGTTCTTTGGCCATCCACCTGTGACAACAAAGCCATGCTGACAAAAACTTCCAAGAGATGTGGGTGTAGAAAATTTTGGTGCATAGTTCAAAAAACCAAAACTGCAGTAAAGTTAAAGTATCTTCCCAATGGATCCACCTGGAATGTGGCAGCACAGGAGAGAACATGGCAATAATGCACATGGGAAATCCCAAAACAAAGAGAGAGGTCAGTCACTGCACATTTACTTAAGTGAGAAGACTGAGACTGCACACATTCTAGCCTAAAAGTTGTCCTTTACAGGAGTCCTAAGGGCTTTCTTACATGGAAATACTTACAAAATCTAATCCAAATTACCTAAATGTGTGTGATTGGAGTAGCTTAATTTAACCAGACTAAATTTGCATGAACACTCTATCCTAGAATTAAAGTAATCTTAATTCAATTTAGTTTCATTTACTTTGGAACAGAATAAAGCTAAATTAAATTGAGCTCACTTTCATTCACAACCTGAGTGTCCACACAGATTTTAATAGTTAATTAATCCACTGTACTTTCATAAGTGAAACTCCAGGGAATTTCATAGTCCATGTTTGTGTAAACAAGCTCTAAACACATTCTTCTGTTATTTCAGGACTGTTCTATTTTCTATTACACTCCATATGGGCTAATTTAACAGTCACTAGGAGGAGCCAAGTATTAGCAGATTGTTCTTAACCAAGGCTGTATTTTTTATCACTGTATTTAACAGAAAATTTTTTATATATTCTCTGAATTTTAGTCCTTAATGTAGCCTTTTAGGCCCTAAAATCTACTGATGATGAACAAAAGAAGCTAGATATGATTCATTAGAAGAAAAGTGCTTAAATTCCAACTCTACAAATGATACGCTTAAAGATGTTCCTCTGCAAAATAGATTATAGCATAAGAATTGGATTTTCTAGATAACAGATGCACTAAAACCACAACTTGAAACAACTTTTGGACTCTGTCCCAGCACAAATCAATCTTATGGATTCTGAAAATGCTAAGACAGATCCTGAAATGGTAATTAATTTGACATTGTGCTTTTGACGTCAGAGAAGAAACTCTGATTTATAGCTGTTAAAGGCCCTAACTCAACAATTATAAACAATGTTTTCCCAAGTTTCACTGTCTCCAAAGTTGCTGGGTCTCTTCATTAGTTTCAATTTTTAAAATGTTCTCCTGTTCATGGGGTGAGAAACTATCTTTGGCTGCAGCTCCATTCAAATCACAGCTTGCTGGGCATGGCTCGTGTTAACTGTGATTTCACTTGGCAGGGCATTGGATTAGCTGTTGACATCAAGCCAACATTTCATTTGGTTTTCTTGAGTCATCTGTTGCCAGTTCCCATGACAACTGATCTTCTAGCCTTCAGATTTACTAGAGAAAGCCATTAAAATGGCCAGGAGTGCAGAGAGAGATTCTTTGATGTGCGTGGAAGTTCAATTCTCTTCTTCAATGGAAACGGAAAGATCTTTTCCGCTATTACTTCAGCAACACGGGACTTCAGCTCAGGAAAACACAGATGTTCTTGTATTAGAAAAACAGACTGAACAGTAGTTTTGAACAGGAAACCTATTTTAGCATCTTTTTACTACAGAATGAAGGTCTTTGTGTTTAAAAATCACGTGGTGCAGAGGACAGGCAAAAACATTTTTCTGTTCTTGCACAGCAGTAATGAAAGATGAAATTTCACATATGGACTCTTTTGATCTTCACTAGAGACCCTGGGAATTCCCATCTCTTACTTCACAAACGTGAGACTTAGGTAAAGTACCTCAGGAAGAGATCATTAGTGTGCCAAGTCAGCCCAGAGGTGGTAACAGGGCAGAGGAAAAGGCCAATCACGGTGCTGTGAGACTCTGAATCAAAAATACCTTTGGCTAAAAATGAGACTTGGTGTGTATAAAATATGCACAAAACATGTAGCCCCGGGTCATGAAAGCATAAGAAAAAATTAAATAGCATAATGGATCACAAGCAGTCCTTTGAGTAGAATGTTAACCCTCAGTGGTTATTTCTAAGACCATCTCCTGTTGACCTTCACAGGATCTTGCAAATTCCTCTTATACACTGTGTTTAAAACCTTGTGAAGCACTGAGTACCCCCAAATCCCTTTGAAATAAAAGGAAGCACAAATATAATAGAATAAGGTGCAGAACTGGTTCAAACACAGAAATTTGAGAGAATTTGGTACCAGTCCCCTGCATGGGCTGAGTGGCTTCTCCTTAGAGCTGTCCCCAAAACTGAGTATAAACCACCCTTGGCACCAGATTGTTGTGACTGGAAAAAATGGGTGTGAATTAATGACAAAAGGAAGCTCTCTTGATTGTCATCTCCCAGGGCCACAAGAGAGATGAAATAACCCCCCCCACTAAATCTGGCAGGGTTTGCTGTGCAGGTTCAGGCTCTGGATTCAGGCTCTGTGGGATTGTTGGCTCATGAATGCCATTGATGCAGATTCAAAATGCCGTGTTTCATGTCTTGCTTTTATCTTTAAATACATTTGAGTAGGTTTTTCTCTCTTCTAAAACAGCTCACATAATAGGTAGAACTAAAAATGATCTAATAGCTCCAGTGCCTTAGAGCTACTGCCATGCATGAAATTCAAACTGTGGCTATAAAAAGAAGCAAGGAGGACTTGCTCTCCAGCTCACATTTTTAGCTATTTCTGTATTTTCTGAGAAGGATGGCAGTTGTTCATGTTTCAAGTCAGCATCAGTTAAATAAAATGCAATCTGAAAGTTATTCCAGGTCATCTGGAGAACTGGAGGCAAAAGTCTGGAGGTTTTTGGACTGGTTGAGAAGGCAATAAGTTTGGCAAGATTAGTAGTTACTAATTAACACGATAGCATGACCCAAATTTGCTTTTACAGCCCTTCCTGCTTCAGTCAGATGCAATGATATCCATTATAGCTGAGCAAGTAGCTCCTGATGGGGAATGTATTTGCACCTTCTTACTTTCTAGCTGCACATTGCCTTTGACTGTGTGTTTGCAATGTGCATTGTCTGAGTCCAGCAGCCAAATACAAGTAGCACTGCTCAGTCCTAGTCCAATCCCTCACGTCAGTTCACTCTATGACTGAGAGCAACTCTTAATTAAGTTTATTTGCATGTGTGCAAAACATATGTTTGGCTATTCAAACCTTGCTTTGCACAGATGTTGCCTAATTTTGTTAAATGGGAGAGACCATTATAATTTTTAGGAGAAATTAGCCAAATTAGAATAGATTGAACCATTTGAGTGTGTTCCCAGACTAACACGACCATTTGGTACCTTGTTTGTGAGAATTTAAATACTTCATCCATTTTCAAATGCTCTGAAACAAGTGTTTGTGATTTTAATAAACACAGCTTGTTCTTGGGTTTTACCACGGGCTCCATCCCAGAACAGGCTGATTCAGGGAGTTTGGAGACCCTCCTGGAGGGCATATTTTGAGACACTCCTGGAGACTGATTTGAGGTGGAATGATAACCCTTATGACTTTGGATGAGCCCACTGAGGCTGCCCACTGTGGGGAACTGGTCTGCCCACTGGAGCATGCTTGAATCCTGTCAGCAGAGCCTGGGGTCATACTGGGAAGAGGTAGACAATGTCATATCCTCTGAACATGTTCTGACCATTCAGGCATTTAATCAGAGACTGACACATTCATAAGGAATAAAAGGAGCAGGAGGATACCACGAACTTCTTAATTGACAGTGCACTGGGTAATGAATGACTAATGAATAAAATGAAACAGAATATAATGGATCTGTACTTTGTTTGTACACAAAACACATCATTAGGACTCTTCAACCATCATCAGCTCTGTGTCTTCTGCAGTGAGTCATTGTGCTCCCTGGAAGAAGTCAAAGCTGCAGTACAGAACTGCCAAAGCACACCAGGGATGGAGCTGAAGCTTTCTGGAATGTCCTCCTGTGCAAGCCAGTGCTCTGAATTTGGGGGATTCCTTCCCACTGCTTTCTTTCCATGTCAAAGTGAAATGGGTTATGTGGATTCCCCCAGGCTGATATCATCCACATTTTCCAAAAGTGAAGATTATCTAGAGAAAAACCCTTACCTACCAAAGAGTCACAGCAGCTGTGGGCTCAGGGGGGGCTCTACTTGGCTCACTCTTGGCACATCTTAGGTGTGGAGAAACCAGGAGGAAGTGAAAGTGGGTAAGCTCAATGACATGTAGTAGCATGACTTATTCAGTCTTCAAAAAATAAAAGTAAAAAAGGAAGTAATGAAACAAAACCAAAGGAAGAAAAGCACCTGGCAAATTCTGGCCTCTGTGCTGTCATCTAGAAAAGTCTTCCACTGGTACGTTCTCAAGAAAGGCCCCAAGACACACAAAAGGATTCTCTCAAAGTTCAGTTATAATTTTTGTTTTTTCTGGTAAATAAGACAGCCCTTGATCTACCAGAGAACTAGACAAACACATAAGAATCAGCCTTGGATGAAAAAAAAAAAAAAAAAGCATTATTCATCCAATCTGGCTAAGCAGTCAGTCAATTCTAGCATATATATCAGTAGTATTGAATTCTTTGAATGTTCAGTATAAAATCCTGTGCAAAACAAAATAGGCAACAACATATAAGGGAGTTCCTTTATATACAAGGAAGAGAATTTGTACAAAATATACAAATCATTTGTATGCACAAAACTCCCAGGAGTGCATATGCAAAGCACTTCATTATGCCTGTTAGTTATTGTAATTGCCATTAACGTGCAATTACTTGCTCTGCATCACAATTCCAGGTGAATGGTTAAATCAGCTGCAGAATTCTGAGAGCTGAAAAGTTCTGTTTCAAACCCCAGCCCATTTCATTAACCTCTTATTGTAGAGCAAACAAAGAGCATATCATGAACTAACAAATTGCAAACTGTATTATTTCCTGAAGTGACTGCAGGATTCCCAAAAGAACTGAGGGGATTGTTTATGGGAAAAGAATTCCCTCTGCAGCAGCACTGAAAATGTCCTTCCAGTCCTTTCCATCAGGACTCAGTCACATCATCAGGATGGGTTTTTGGGCCCTGCCAAAGCTTGGGAGTTCTGTAGGGCTGTTATATACCTTTTTTATGCTGTCTGTGATCTGAGTATTTGAACACATTTTGCACAAACCCATTAGCAATAACTTTCTTACTTACATAATTGCCTGGCTTTTCTCTTTTTGGGGGACCAAACTTTGTCTGGGGTTGGATTTTCTGGAGTCTTTTTTGTGGAGAGGAGGACAAGAATACTACAACTATAAATGTACTTTTTAGTGGGAAAAATGGGAAAATGAGGATGATTATGCAGCATTTCTTAAGGACTATCAGACTAGATTTGTTCAAGCACTTCTACAAGACTGTTCCTCAGTAAATCCTCTTGAATCTAAAAGCTTTGTTCTCATCTCTTATGATGACCAAATGGCTTCATTCTTGGCTCTGCCTTCTAAATTGAGGGAAACAGCTCTTACAGTAGTACTTCATCAGCTGAAATGCCATCCTAAATGTAGCTGAAGTCTGAGCAACCTCTTACATATGGATATTAGAGGAAAAATGGGTGCTCCAGGTTGGCCTCTCAGAAGCTCCCTCCGAGCTACTTTGAGGATGTGACTGCAGGGATGACAGATTTATAGTGACAAGAGCCAGGAAGAGAGAAAATGTCAGAAATCCAGACTAGGTTGTGCTTTCCACCTAATAAATTGACAGGAAAACACACCGAATATAGAGGTAAACTGATAGCTGCCACTCCCTCCTCACCTCTCCTTTTCCCACTCCCTCCATCAATAAAGGCTGCAATTATTATTTTTTCTCAGCAACAATGGTGAAAAATAGAAAATTAATAAATCCTGATGGCTACTCTCCCTTCTCCTCGAGATTATCCTAGAGGTTGTCCATGGCTGCAGTGCAGAAAAATCCAGCCACATACGTTTAAAATTCAGATTCAGGCAACAATATCAACAACAAAACTCCAAATCCCACCCCTTTGCTCTCCTAGGACCTGGAGCTCATGTAGACTGTAATTACCAGACAAGAGAACATGCAGAATGCAATTATTCTATTAGGACAGGGCAATCAGAATAACTTGGTTATTAGAGAAAGCCATATACTTGTTCTGCACTATTATCTTCACCTCTATAAAATAGCCCTCTTAGGAGATACTACAATTAAACAGTGATTATGGATGTCAAATCAATTTTCAAGGGATATGGATTATATGATAGCACAAGACCTGAAAGGGTATCACAGTTTACTGTCCAAGCATTTGAATTGTGCAAATATTTTTACAGTTATGGGCAACTGTGAGTTCCCAGTATCCTCAAACTGATGGTCAGCAGTATCAAACACAAGTGGTAAATGCCCATTAAAAACACAAAATTAGAACTGCTACATTTCAGATAAACCCTAAAAATATATATAATTACTATTAAAACATCAATGTTATTGGAATCTGTTGGAGGCACTTTGAATTCACTGACTTGCAGACTGATGGATGACACTGAAGAAATCCAAGTGACACCCAGGACCCCAAAGCTGCGCACAATTCCTGAAAATGACACTATGTACATCGTCAGGATACAATTGCTGTGAATAACCCATCTGTCATGAGAAATAATCCTAAATAACAAGGCTGTCACCTCAAGCAGACTTAGATGGCAGTGGGAGAGATGGAGCTTTCTTCACATCTCAGAAGGCAGAGAGCGTTTTGGGCAGCACAACAATGAAATAAAACAGCTACTTAAAACCACTCCAGACACACAGCTTTTGTAGAGCTGCTTTGAAGTCCTGCCCTCCAGAGAGCTCTGCTAATGACAGGAGCAGGAGCACTGGGTCAGTCTGGCTTGCTGCAATGCTAAATGCCCACAAAGGAGTCCCAGTGCTTCTTCTGGAGGTTACAAACCACCCAAGTTAGCAAGGATTATGGTTTTGCACAGATCAATGTTCTGGGGAAAATGAGGGAACAAAAAACGGGGCTTTGGAAGGCATGACTAAAAAATTCACAAGAACAGGCATGAATTTAAAGTTTGGACCATGCCTTGGATGTTGAGTCGCCCCTCTGAGATGGGATTATTCATACCTGGTGTGAAGGGGCCATAAGATCTGACTGGGCAGCCGTAAGGCAGAAATGCAGCACTGCCATCAGCAGCATCTGTGCCAAATTTGGCAGATTTCAGCAGGAAATATTGGTTATTCTCAGGGGCATTTTTCAATACCAGTTTTTGACCTCTTCTACACAAATTCCTTGAGCTGCAAGACCTGAGCATGCCTGAACTTTGGCTCTGTGCCTTATCAGTCCCCCGGTGTTATCAGCTAGGAGACTCACAGAGCTCCGACTCTGCACTGAGACACGAGCCCACGGAGCAGCTCCCCAGCGTTTTCATGACTCAATACCTGCAGAACCTGAACAGGCTCCCTGGAAAAGTCGTTGAGAGCAGGATTTCCGTGGCAAAACAGCTCCCAAAAAGCTGCCGACCACAGCAATGTAAAGCAAAAAGGCAGCCACTCACTCCAGCTATACAGACCTTGCCTGCAGCCCCTTTCAGCAGCTGCAATTACACATCCATTCACCATCACTGCAGGTGCAAAATGAGCAAAAGCACGAGTAGAAATGTGGGTGGGTGTGCAAATGCCTCATTATGTGATTTGTTAGCACAGGCAGGGAGCTTTGTGCCCAGTGAATGTGTGAATTAGGTGCTCGGTTTACTTGAGACGAAAAACACTCCACGCTGCCTCCTTAGCCCATCCCTCTCACCAGACCGGGGGAAAAGAAAGGAGTTGCATTCCTTGTCCAAGTAGCAGCTTCCATCTAAAAGCTAATCCTGCTTTCCCGTGCTGTCCTTGGGTTTCTAACAATGAAGAGAAGTGAATCTTGGGGAATTAGTCGTATTGAATCATATCTTAATCATATGCATGAGATGCTCTTCTGTAGCATTAGAGTAAGAGGCGTCACGTCTTGTGTTGTCATTTCTGGGACACAAAACTGGGCCTGTTTGCCGGGTTTAAATCACTTCTGGCATTAACGAGATTCTGACCAGAGGCTTTATTTCATGTTCAGGAAATTCACTGCATTATTCCCTATTATATCACAATACTTTGCAAAAGGACTGCTAAGTTACCAAGACTAATCCTTTAAGTCTTTCTTTCTTTACATTGTCAGACAAAATAAGACTATGCCATATTTCTGTAATCTCTGTTGTATTATGAGAATATTATGATCTATAACAACGACAATCTTTAAACTGCACGATTCCTGCTGGCTCTGATAGGCTCAGACTCATCTCTTTCTGTCAGAAAAGATATTTCTAAGTCTGTGTGATTTCATTTTAACAGACACTATCCGGCTAAAAATCAGATTATTATTGTAAAGCAGGCAACAAAGTTTTCTTGTGTTTAAAAACTAGTCATTCTGAAAAACTATGATGTAATACCCAGAGTTCTCCTCTTTCTTCAAGAAACTACTTAAAATGAAAGTGAGTTTTGAAAATCCAGGGTATCCACTTGTCACTTTTTTCCTACTTGGATATGTACATTTAGATCAATCTGTTCAAAAGCAGTTTTTGTTCTCAGACAACCATGAACCAAAAAAGATCTCTGCAATGCTCTGCTGGAACATTGCAGGGGAACTTCTTGAGGGACAATGGGAATTTGAAGTAAAAACTAATTCATTAAATCCAACAGAAGTAGATTTTCATTTCTTTTAATAGGATGAGAAAATAAATTTTAATATATCTCTAAAGGCCTATCCTCCTTCTGAGAGCTCTGTCCTTTTGCATCAAGTCCAAACATCATCCCATACATACCTATCCTGTAATTTTGGGTGTATTTCTCTGCTGATATTTTATAATTACTTCATTAGAGCAGCCAAACAGACCTTGATCTCAAAATGCAAATCTCAAAAGCTCTTGGCACTGTGTTTTTGTTTGGGTTGGGGTGGTTGGGTTTTGGTGGTTTGGTTGGTTGTGGGAGTTTTTTTGTGGTGGTGGTTTTTTAAGAAGTTACTGCAAAACATGTCTAAAATCCCTCAAAAAACTAGAGGAACAGACAAATATTAAATCCCAGGATGGGAAGCAGAATAGATTTTCTGAAGGTGCAAGACACAAAATAGCTGATTATATAAAATCTCATTTCCCAAATAAGATAGATGAGTAATGCTTCAGGTCACAATGCAGTTTTTTAGAAGAGGTTGGTAGAACTAGAGACCTTTGATGTGTTGGAATAAAGCCTAAACACATCCTGGAAGTTGTGTCAGGAGAGCAAGAGTGAGAAAAATATAAATGAAACAGCAAGTTACTCAAAACAGTTTCTTCTTTTTGCTGTTGGGCTCTTCTTTCAGAAACAAGCTTTATTTAACCACTTTTCATCTTGTGTCACCCACAATAACTTTGGAGCTTGTTGGCAACTCTCAGCTAAGGATTTAGTTCATGAAGAATGACACAAGTGACCCCCTGAACTGTTACCTGCGGGAAAAACCTCAGCGTGGGGGGAGTTTTGCTCGCACAGCAAAGCACTCACAGCGGAGAGATGCTGGGAGTGCCCTCAGGGGAAGGGTGTTCAGTCAGTCTGACACTTCATCAGACAACAGAGGAGCCACTCTCTAGTCCTAAGTCATAAATGAGATTTTTAACAGTTAAAGAGCACACTGAGGACTGAAAATGCTGGGACTGTAGGAAGGCAGGCTTTGTTGGCTTCTCTGTTGTTGCAGTGGTGACACCCACCCTATTTCAGCAGAGTAATTTGGGAGAAAGGCCTCTGGAGCAGGGAGCTCCTGCATTTGCCAAGGCAGAAGAAAAGTGAGAGCTAATAGAATGAACTCAGACTAGATGGCAGAAAAGTGGAAAAACTGTACAGAAAACAGACTTAAAAGTAAAAATAAAATTAAAAAAAAAAAAACCAAAACAAAACAAAAACCTTGCAACAAGCTCTACTCTCTCTCTCACAAGAGAACAAGGGCATGCAGGGAAGCCCTAACTCAGTAAGGAAGAGGAATGCCAGTTTTCCAGACCAGCTTGTGTTGCCTCCAGTGATACTTCCTTGGACTAAAGAGGAGAGATACAGGATGCATTTCTGTTACAAGTTAAGCTCCCTTCTTAAAACATTCTCATTCACACAGTATTCTGGATTTTTGAAGGACGCTTCTTCGTACTTCTCCATGTTACTTGGCTCCCTTTCAGTTTATTCTTCTGGTTGAATTACAGCACAAAATGTACACCACGACACTAAGAAGTCCCTTTGCTATCCATCTTGACAGCTGCTGTTCACATTCCCTATGTTTGCCTAAAGAAAATAGGGCTCTGCTCATGTCATCTGTTAAGTTAACCACTGCTGTGAGGGCTCCAGGCCTCGGGCAGTGGCTGATATTTGCTATTACAGGTCGAGCAGAATTGGGGTTTATTCAAGATTTACATGTTTTGCATCATGCCATTCTGTTCTGAATTAGTAGCAGCAGTTTTCAGTAAAACAGCACGTTCTCAGGGCCCCTGTTCTGTCCCTACACGCAGAGGATTGCCAGGTGACAGCTCCCCACGTGCAGGCAGAGGTGTCACAGGTTGTTGGGTGCTCCTCAGTGAAGCATCCCAGGTGAGCTCTGAAGTGATACACGTTGTTTAGCTCAGCTCTCATTTTCCCATTCATTTCCTCCAGTTAAACAAGAAATGAGGCATTTAAAACTTAGGGTGGACAAGTGGAGAATGGCTCCATTTTCTGCTTTCTAGAGCTTTCTCTGCATAGTTAGTAGTCCAATAAGAGGACTTATTCTCTGCTTCTAGGCATTGCGACATGGAGCAAAGTCAAACGAGCAACTGTCAGGGAAGGAAACATTTAAGCTGAAGTTAAGCTGAACTGCTGTATCTGAAAATAGGATGCTTTTCTCCTTGAAACTTCTGCAATCCCAGAAAGCTGCTCCCAGTCTACATAGCCGCAATAATTAAAAAAAACCCAAAACAAAACAAAACAAAAAACCAACATTTTTTTCTTCTATCATAAATGCAGAGCTTACCAAATTACAGAAGTCCCATCTGCAAAGCATAAACTTCAGAGAAACCCAATTAAGTCAGCGTTGCATACACTATCACGTTTGGTCTATTTAAATATTCCACCCAGATTCATCTCATTCATGATGAAACAATTGAAAAATACTTGCAGGAGCCAAGAAACTCTCTTGGAGACTGATTTCTACTCATGTTTTGTCTGAGATCCCCCAAGAAAGCAGGACTGGTTGTAGACTCTGAGCAAACTTGCCCAAAGCATCAGCTCTTGTGCTATTTGAAGGCAGACACAGAGGACTGACCCTGACTGTTCATTTGGACTTCACCTGTGCCCACTCACCCACTTCTCACTTTTCTTCCAGCCTGACTCCACATTCAAGGCTGGGCACTCCCTAAACAGCACCTCCTACCCCCTGTAAGGAACAGTCCTAGACTGGAGAGAGCCCAGTGCTGACCCAGTGGAGCATTTCTTATGTTCTCCTAAGATCAAACCCCACATGTTGGTGCAGGCTGGTTAGTTAAGGGATAAGATGCAGATTTCTGTGAGCAGCTGAATGAAACGTGACAGCCATTCCCAAGAGATCCAGGGGGCAAGGCACAGGGAATGCTGCATGGCCTGGGGGATGGAGCAGCCCTGGAAGAAGTGAAGGCTTCACTGCTCCGATGTAACGCAGTCATCTGTGTCCAGTTGCTGGTTATGCAGCAACACGACAGTCTGAGAATGTTAGAAGGGAAATTAGCTAAGGAAGTTAACACACGAACTGTCTCTTATTATATGAACAGTCCTGAAGTGCTTCCCACACAAGGACATGCCTTTCTTCAGTTCCAGTCACATCCCTGACCATGGGTGATTATAGACTGCTCCTGTCCTGAGAGAGCAAGGGGGGAGCCCCTTAATTCAGCTCACCCCACTGGGACACTCATGCAGACTCAAGCATGAGACTACTGACCCACATCGAGGAGGTGTGTGATGCTCTCTCTGGGGCATGTATAAATTGTGTATACATTAGACCATAAATCAACTGGAATTTCAAACAAATTATGGGATTTAATGGGCACAAGGAATCCATTGTTTTAACATACAAACTCTGCCCACATTTCAAAGCAAAACCAAGGTATCACATTTAGTTTTACTTACTCTTGGTATTTATAGATCTGACCTGCTTAGCTAAGTCAGGGTAATTAATTCTATGTATTAGGTTTTAAAAATACAAAGCCACAAATTTGGCTTAAAACGCCCTGTTAGAAATAAATAAATTATATAGTCTGTTCATTACAGCATGAATTGGGCAGTGTTGAAACAGAGTTCCCAAGCAAAAGATTGTGAAAGATTATGTAACTCATTACATTTTCAAAGTGTGGTGCAAACATTAACTCAATGAATAATCTTAAACCATCTCCATTCATAGCTAAAGTGTGAAGTGTGTTTTATTATTTGACAGATATGAGTTTATCTTATTTGCACAGAGAAACAACTACTTGTGTGCACAAGTTCTTAGGTGTGTAAATTAAGTCTGAGTATTTGTACTTAAGGTATGCAAACAAATTTGGGGTTTACCTCTGTTTTGAAATAAAGCCTGAATTAAGGAGAGAAAGATAAACATAAAAAAACACCAGGTGTTTCTGGTATGGTGACCTCATTCCCATAAATCCAGTCTAGGTTAGGATGGTTTATAATCAGTATTTCCACTTCTTGGATTCAATGGTTTGGGTCCCTTTCATTAACATTCAAACTACCTGCCAACTTGGGACTTAGGAGAAAAGACAACTTAAAAGACTTTTTTCCCAATTAAAGGTCTGTATTTCCTTTACAGAACTCTAAGATTTGGCTAAATACAAATCTCCAAACGCTGGGAACACTCAAACCTTGGAAAAACCTAACACCAACCCTCAACATGAGTAGCATACTTATTAACTGACCTCATTTAATTTCTGCAAAAGAAGCATTAAAATATAACTTCCCCAAGCTCTCTCTTGAATCCCCAAAAAAACCAAACTCAGGAGAGTTTCAGTAAGTAAAATACTCAGACAAGCAGCACAAAGCAGTTTGTGTGATGTGTGGACAGTGGAAGGACACCCCACCACTGCCACAAATCCAAGTGTGTGCAGGACCAAACTGATGCATTTGGAGCAACATCATCCACGTCCAACAAGTGCCACCTATGCAAGTTGCCTGAGTACACTGTGGCCATTCTCCTCTCCAGAAATGGAGAGACCCCTCTCTCCCCTCCTGGAAAATGCTGGAGAACAACTGCCAAGGATGAGTGATGGAGCAGGGAGGAAGGGTGCTGGGGTAGCAGGACACTCTCTGCTGCAGGACTGAGAGAAAAAGGGAGTTCTGTGCTTCCAGTGAAGCTTCTCTGCATCCCCTGGGGTCCAGCCAGCTCAGACCAGCAAGGGGCTGGGAATTTGATGAGAAAGGAAAAGACTTTCCCAAAAGAATGGACCACTTGGTAAAACAGAACTCCCATAGTAGTCCTTGATAATACAGTGCTGATTTTTCAGGTGCTATGTCATAAAAAACACTCTACATTCACACAAATAATACATGTTTTGGGAAGTCTTATAGGACTTAAAATAGGATTTCAATGTAGAATCAAATAGGATAACTAATATCCTGCATGTTTCTAGTCTCCACTGAGTATTCCTGACTATTCCCCACACTAAGTTTCTACAGGGAGCACTTTGATTGGATTTGAACAGGACCATTCTGACTTTGGGTGAGAGAATATCACAACATTTCATATATATGGAACATAAGGTTCAGCCATAAACTGGAACAAAAGCACTGAATAGCTTACTTCATTTTGTTCATAAATTAATAGGGGAAAGGATGAAGGAGACCTGGTACACCTCTTGTTTCAGAAAAATATAGGATGCAGGCAAAACAAACTTAGAACAAAATTCATACAGGAAAATTAAATTGAAACCAAATCTTTCAGATGTAAGAAAACCCAAACAACTTTTTATAGGTGGCCTCGCTTGACTGTTGGGATCAAATTTGAAAATTTATGCAACAACTAAAGGCATCAGAGATAAGTCTGTAAGTCCCTGATTTAAGTTGCACCTAAATGACTGCAAAAGGATGAGAGCACCAGCCAGCTGACAGCATCTTCTCCTGTTCCTCTGCTATCAATCCCCTTGCATCTTAAGCACATGTTTGAAGTTAAGCACACACAGTTAGAAGATTTGCTGAATTATGGGCCTGGGATGAATAGATTTGAAGCAAAGCTGGCACTGATCCATCTGCACTCCCGTTGTATTCCTGTTCCTCTTTGCCTTCCCCTTGCTCCCTACAAGTACCTGCAGCCCAAAGTTCCTGTGCTTTACTTTAAATCAGCTTTGGAGCTTCCAAACCTCCCCTGCCAGTAGCTTCCAACATCTCTGAATTTGCCAGTGTCCTGATGGTTAAGGGGGCAAAGCCCAGCTTTCCAAGTGCTCACCAGCACCATGCACAAGACTCAAACTGAGCAAACTTGTTGAAGGAACAAATATGTCAGTAACAAGAGTCAATTAAAATCTTTAGCAGCATCAATCAACCCTAAAAAGATAAGAGAAAATAATGATAGGCACATGGAGTGACACAGCCTATCCAGGGTAGACTACAGCTTTAAAATAAAAGAAAGACAAAGCTATAGAAGAGGGTATTCCTATACCTGCTGTTTCTTGACTTAGGATTTTCCTTGGCCATTACTTAGATGGCTGAGCCCTTGCCCTGCCTGTGAGGCTCTGCTGGGTTCAGGCAGCCTTCAGCCCAGAGAGATGTGATGTGAAAGGAACACAACACTGCAATTCTCTTCTTAGCATCCTAGGAAAAATACTTACAAGAGTGTGTCCTGCTGCAGAACTTTTGAATTATGGTAACTGGACACAGGGAGGAAGAAGCTTTATGTCTTATACAGCTGCTCTCTCCTTGAGTTAATTCAGAGCACAGTGTGGTGATTACACGTGGTATCAAAGGGGAATTAGTGTCTGGCACCGACATAGTTGCACATCTCTAGAACAACTATAAAGTAGCTTTAACTTAACAGATCTTGAAGTACACCACAATGTAGAGGCTGAGGAGCCCCCTCCAAGGAGAACAGTCAGAAATTATGATGACAGAGCTGTTAACAACATCTAACACTCCTGTTTGCACCACAACAGCTCCTTGCCTCCATACAGATCCTGCACTGGAGGAGAAGGAACACACAGCAGACCACTGGCAAGGTCTGCTGGGGAACTCAGAAATGCCCTCCCTGAAAAAGCATACTCTAATTGCACCATGCCAGGAGGAAAAAGCAGCAGCACAGAGAGCAAAATGTGATGGCACCGATGTCTACCCATACAAATCCAAATGGATTATCCCCAAATTAAGGGGGGGAGGGGTGTGACATTTTCACACGTTGTCAGAGTTGTCTGTATCTCCTCAAGTAATACAGAGTTTTGACATGGTGTTCTTCTCCAGTCTGTGCAGCCCTCTCTTTCATGACTACACATCAAATGAGATTGTCAATCTTTCCTATGCCCTGAGACTGCTGGAAGGATGTAATGAGAGCAATATTTTGGCTTTGTGCAACTGTCTCTCAATTAGATGGTGATACTGAAATCTGTTCTGTTTAGACTCTTCTTTCTCTCTTGATACTTATCTGGAAAGATGGAGGAGGGGAGAGACATATGAGATATAAGATATATATATAAGGGAATTCTTTACATCCACGGAAGTGTCCAAGGCCAGGCTGCACAGGACACCTGGCCTAGAGGAAGGTGTCCCTGCCCATGGCAGGGGGGTGGAACAAGATGATCTGCAAGGTTTCTTCCAACCAAAACCATTCTATGATTCTATGAGTAAGAAAGATAAAATTCATTTTCTTAACAACAGTTTGGTCTAGAGACAGTCTATAGTTAAGCAAGACATAAGTATTTTGATGTCTGTTTCTCAAACTGAGAATACATTCCTCATTTGAGGTTTGCACTCAGTGTGACAGTGAACTTTAACAGACTCAAATATGAAGTCCAGTCATAAAACGCTGCTCAGTGGCCACTTCACTCAGAGGCTGAAATGCATTATTCCATCTTAAAGGAGAAAATAACTGATCCAATTTAAACAGAGAAACATTTATTCCTTCTTATCTTTCTTATAGTATTTCCAGTATTCTCCCCACCACCAACAGGACCATTTTGCAGAGCATATGCTGGCTTCATTTATTACCACATTTTCTACCTCAATATACTTTCCTCAGTAGGCACAGCCAAATGAATTGGTGCAGAATAATCCCTGACTACATCATCCACTCAAAAAAATGTTGCAAAACAAGAGTGCACCTCCAGCATGAATTTGGCATCATTCGAATGCCAGGTAAAAGTAAGAATGGTTTTTGTAGTGATCCTACAGTTTTACCCATATTTTGATACTGGTTTAATTGTCTATATAATTTAAATGCATTATTTAAATGTTAGTAAGAATTAATTAATCTTTCAAATTTAAAAAGAATCCTGTATGCTCACAGTTACTTCTCTACATGGTCTGTCTGTGGGTAGGGTTGGGATGTGAACACAAACTTTGTCATTATCCTTTACACTCCTAAGTCTGTCTTTTCATTTGGAGTCCATGCATGGTTATGTTGGTAATATAATGACAAAATTATTTTCCAGAATAATAAGATAAATTACAAAACATCATCTAGCATGTATAATTCTTACAGTAGTATCAACTGTATTCCAGGTTATGAAATTGCTCGTGATGATTACTCACAACACTGTAGGGTAAAATTTTAATTAAGCAATTTATGTTCATTTTATTATAATTTTGAAGAGTACACATCTGCTAATTCTATTACTGGTTATTTATACCTACCTGGACAAAAAACATATGTATTTATCACCTTTTGTTTCTATCCATATATTGTCTCTACAACACAATACTATAAAAGACATCCTTTTTTGTATTTTACTTTGTCTTCTGCCATGCAGTGAGACACTGGCTTATCTCATGAAGTCTATAACGGGGGGAAAATGCTACTTAGTATTGATAGTTCTTTCTCCTAACAAAAAGCAGAATCATATTTATATCTTTGTCTATTTGTCGGACATGTTGTGTACTTTCTTTGTTGTACAATCCACAAAGACCAAAATAATTAATTAGCAGAAAATAATATAGAGGAATTAAAACTGGGATTGCATATGCCTGCCTTTCATTAGTCACTTCTGCTTGCAGAAATCAAATGGCAGAAACATACATTCCTCTCTCAGCCAAGATTGCCCCTTTGGGAGTGAGTCGAGCAGTTCATGTTAGAAGAGTCCTTTGTTCCCTTCACTTGGGGTATTGGAACAGTTGGTAATCAGAGATAAATCACCTACTGTTTCCCTTAATTTAATTTATATTTCACTCCAGAGCAAGGTGCTCAGAATTGTTTGATAAGACAAATAAATAGAAGAACTTCAAATAGATACAAATATTAATATCCTCATTGGTTCAGGAGGAAGCAATATAGCAGGTGCATGAATAGAGCCTGGAATATTTTATTTACTCAGTAATCTGAAAAAGACCAGCACAAAGTTCAACTCGAAATTGCATTCAGGGACTGTCTCTTGCAGGCTGACAGTGCCTGACCCAAACCCCGAGGTTCCAGGCTCAGAATTCCATGTAGTGGGCAGTGATGATCAACACCCCATTCATTGTCTTTATGCTGTTTTGGTTACTCCTTTTCTCAGAAAGAAACCTGCCAGCTCTGGCATGACCATCATCTATTCTGAGGAACTGGGTGCAAACTGGCTCTTACCCTTTGCTTCCAGCTTGTTGTTGTGCCTTTCCGTGCAATCACATCACATCAAAGTGATGGAGCTATCTGATGGGGTTTTTTTCTAAAGGTCTCATCATTGCTTAGATTCTGACAATCCGAAATTACTGAGTCACCACCAACAGACATTTAGAATTACTCCTCAAAGTGAACTTAAACTGAAAACACCATTGGCCATTGTTAAAGAAGAAAAAAAAAATCTAATCACAACGTTCTATTTATATCCCAACGACTGGGCTGCGTCCCCTCAGCACCACCCTCTGCGCCTCCACTTCATAAGGAGATTACACTTCTCCCTATGAAGTGAAAATTACCTTCTTGTGGGCAGAAAGCGTTTAATTATGACTCTGCTTCCCTTGTCTCCATGGCGATCCCATGCAAACAGCCTGCTTTATTAGCCCTGACTCCCCCCACCCTCCCGAAGTCATCCATCTGCTCCGCGGGGACCCCCGCCCGGGAGCGGCTCCGGACAGCGCGACGGCCGCGGGACGCGCTCCGCTCTAATCCCCTTTGGACCGAGGCGCTGCATCATCTCAGCACTTACTGCGGGAAATACGTACCCATTCCCGATCCCGATCCCTGCCCGGAGCGCTGCAAACCGGCTAATGATCCCGGCGCGCCCCCGCCCGCCCCCCGAGCGCCGCCTGCTCCCTTACCTGTGCGCTCCCCGGGCCCCGCTGGCTCGGTGAGGATGCTGGGGTCACTCTGCGACCTGCCTCGCGGGAGAAAGCAGCCGGTGCCTTCTTCCGATGCAGCCATGAGGTGGAGGGCGGGCAGCTCAGAGGAAGGGGGAGGAGGAGGAGGCGCTCATGGAGCCGGAGGCGGCCGGGGGACAATGGGGACGGGGGTGCGGCGGGGCGTCAGCCGGGCAGGACCACCAGGCGCGGCAGCATCTTCCCCGGCGCCGTCGGCAGGGCTGCGGCTGGAGCTCCGCCGGCACCGGCCGCTCAGGGGGCAGCTCCGGGCGCCCCACGGGGGTGGGCCATGCTGCCAACCGGGGTGGGGAAGAGCCGGGGCGCGGGCAGCCCGCCCGGTCTCTCGCCGCCGCCGCCGCCCCCTCCCGGGACGCCCCTTGCCGGGACGCGCCCCCCGAGCGCCGCTGCCGGAGTCTCCTCACGCCGCCGCGCTGCTCAGCGCATCCCTGGGAAAACATTGGGATTCTCCCATGGTGCCCCGCGAGCGGCTGCGTGACGTCACGGCGGGGCGGTGGGGGGCGCCGCACC